>CABFWO010000273.1:114574-148173 GCA_902155825.1 Timema genevievae | reverse complement strand
CCCCCCACCCACAATTCCACTCAGCTGTGGGTACATTTCCTCTATACTCTACACACCTATCCATTCCCCCTTAACATAACTATATGAACTATAAACCCACTTCGGTATCCGCATGGTGTAAGGCAGCGTTTTGCAAAGTGTGCTCCTTGGAGCCCTGGGACTCCCGAGACACCTTCAAGAGCTCCTTGTGACCTTATAATGTATATGGGAATTTATTTTAGACACATATTTTAACGAAAACCCAAAACTCCTACATAGTGAATGTAGAATAAGACATACACTTCCAGCAGCCAGATAATAAAGAGATTCGCAAAAATGTATAACAATAACGCTATACTTACTAAAAAATTATTTTGGAAAAAATAAAACATTAGCTATGTTTAACAAATAATGATTTTATTTATTTATATTATTTATGATTAAATTAAATTAATTGTGGTTAACATTAATAGATATAATCCACTTAAAAACAAAATTTGGGCTCCGCAATTTTTTTTTAGGGGTGTAAAGGATTTCGGAGGTTGAAAAGATTGAGAACAGCTAATCTAAGGCATTACTCCCATATTAGACTAGACTGCAAATGACAGGGAGATCGGGGCTCGAATACCGTTTGAGTGTAGTGAGGTCTGTTTTTACCAAATGGTTTTCCACTTTCCCTCTACACAAATAAATACGGGTACACTTCCTCTAAATCCAACGTAACCTCATTACTAGCACAATAGCGTAATTAGTACATATGCGTATAGCTCGAACGGGTAGTAAGATGTGGTGCTGAAAAATTAGTTGAATGCCTATGAAATGAACACGTGGTGAGAGAGAAAAAAAATGGGGTGTGGCTATGTCATGGACAAGGCCTCGTGTTGTACGTGAATACGTTTATGTAACGGGTTATATTTTTTAAATAAAATAATAACCTCAAAATTGCGGCGCTTCCCCCTCCACCACGCGCGATGCGTCACTGTTCTCGCTTATCGTAATGAATTCTTTGATCCTCTAGCTATCCAATGGTATAATTTTGGATGTAGAGGAAAGATTTGAAACTACAACACCAAACTGTATCCCCCGATTTTGTTATCACTAGGTTTTCTGGATTGCCCCCGTATGGTAGCAAATTTAAAGACGTATTCACGTAAAAAAACTTTTATCCAGGACGTGGATGGAGATGTAGTACGAAATATATAGTTGTTCATCTTTAAACATTTCTAATCACTCGTCCAAAAAGAACCATTATTTTCACTTAGAGATATTCTTTCAGCGGCTGAATTAAACCCGACAACTGTCCCTCACCTCAAACCCTACTGTCATTGCACGTCATTTCTAACACAGGAAGAGCAGCTGTAAGCACGTGACACAGGATACAGCAGAAACCTCAGTCTTGAGGCACGTGTCCCACCAGTCCCATTCGTGGGGTCTTGCGGTAATCTCGCTACCAGGGGAGAATGGCACAAAAGAGGTCTGATGAAGGATGTTTCCGGGCGCATGCTTAGTGCTATGGTTAAGATCGAGGGTTAGATGGTTGGGTTAGGAGGGGAATGGTGGGGGTGGGGGGGAAGTTTAGCAACTGGTGTTTTGATTTCAACAAAGGGCTGCTGGCGGAGATGATTCATTATGGGATGGCTAATGTATATCTAAGAAAATGTTAATATTTCGGTAACTCCTTTGATCTTAGACTCATTATAGCTCATTATATGTGTATGTGTATGTGTCAGAAACCAATACCAGAAATGACTATCAGCGGTTAAATTATCCACACAAGTGGGCACACGAATAAAGGCGCTAGCTTCGTTTTATCTAGTTTGTCGTTGACTGATTAGAGATTTTTGAAAATTTAAAATATTTGACAAAAAGCCCAAACGATTTTGTTCAAAATGTATATGTGAGGTGTGTTGGACATCACAAATAAAAAATATGTACTTGTTTTTTGGTAAAGAAAACTGTTTTTTAGATTATTTATTTGTAAACATTTTTTTAAAATTGTAATCTGATAAAAATGGCTTTAAGGATTTGGTTCAAAATGGGTATTTGGTAATTTTTTAACAATATAATTTGACCACAATTTTTGCAAAATATTTTTAGTGAATTTGTTCAAAATGTGTATATGGGTACTATTTAGCATGATAAATAATAATGTATTGACGCCTTAGATTGTATGACTAGCAGTATGGATAACTTCAAATTAAATAAATACATTTTTTTTCCGTAGCTACATGGCTTAACTCTTTCAATGGACTTGACTGTCAATGAATGGGGAAATCAGGGTTCGAGTACCAGTCGAGTGTATCGATTGTGGTTTTTCCCTAAATTATTTTCCGCTCTACCTCCGAACAAATTAGGTTACATTTCCTTCAAAATTAATCTTCTTCCTCACCAAATTAGTGTAAATAGTTCCCAGGTTTTTAATCCGAACGGGTAGTGAGACGCAGTGACAAACCACTAAATAACCTAACACATTAATATAGAATTTTAAAAAAGGTCAATATTTATACGAGCGAGAGCTTGGAAATATAATTTTTCTAGAGGTGTGTTGGGAGGGCTTCAAAATTATACCATACCTTTAACCAATACAAGTTTACATGTATGTATATATATATGTGTATGGACCGGTTCATCAAATTCCAGGGATGGTGCGGCTCCCCGGGGGCCCCCTCCCCCATTTATACGCTCATGCGTACGAGTGATTCACTGTTAACAAGAACAAAGGTACCGGGTTTCACACCTGGCTGACCCATTCATTCCAAACAACGCGTTCCGGAGCTCTTGCGAATCACCAACATCACGTACTTACCGAAACTGATTGAACAGGGGATGTTTGGAAGTATGCGCTAGTGTTCGTTGGGATATTTTTTTTTGCTAAGGAGGATGGAGTGTTTCTTTTTAAAGTTCTATGATCGTATGTATTGATCTGTAGGATACTTGACGAGAAATTGTATTTTTTGAGATCCAGTATATAGGGAAAAAAATGTTTGGACACAAAAAGTTTATTGCAGCCAAGTCATAATTTTTTTTTAAATTAGTTCATATTTCACTATAATGATACATTTATCGGCCATTCCATGAATCAAAACCGAAACCCTTAGCTTTGTAAGCATACACGCTACCGATTTCGTTGGATGACATCTTCAAAGAGCAAACCACTATTGGCGTACAACCCGAACTGGTAGTAAGACTAAATGAAAAAACAAAAATGAAAAACACACTATTGGAGTTTTGCAAGATAGCTAAACGTTTATAAAGCGTTTCAAATATACAAAAGGTGGACTCTCAAAACTAGAAATTGCTGCGCAGACGTTCAGCTAAAACGCAATATTTAATATTAGTTATTTCAAAATAAAGTCGAAAGATATCTTCAGGGTTCTTTTTCCTTAACAACGCTATAGTTTGAGTTTTATTAATAGAAAAATAATGTGTAAAATTGTTACATTAGCTTATTTTCAACGACTTTTTAAGCAAATTTTCGGATATATGAGGCTAGGATTGATGAAAAAGTGCTCTAGATTTAGTCTTCCTCTATCAAGTTCAGTCATTTTTTATGGACTCACATGATACAATTTTAAGATATTTGAAAACTGGTAGCGAGATTTGTTCTTTATCTTGAGATAAGAAGTTTCGTGGTTATTTTACCTTCTTTTGTTTTGATATGAAAAAGAGTTATTGTATGTGAAGGCCGGGCGAAGTGGAATATCTGCTTGTACAGAATCGAGTAGTAGATCCAGAAAACGATACAGACCATTGAATTTTAATTCGGGTGGTCTGACAGCGTTTGATAATTTCTTTTTGACCAAGGTGGCCGCCTCCACATTGATGCCTCCATCTAAGTGTTCTACCAAAACAGATTTTTTTAAACTATGTTGATATATTATTTTATAACACATACAACTTTGTTTTTAATCCACATAGGTGGTACGCAGATTAATAAGTCAGGATTACCTACCCCTGCTTCCCGATAACGATGAGGTCAGGGTTCGCATCTCTGCTGGGTTTACTTACGTTGTTTTTCTCTAAATTTTTTCCCATACTACCCCATCACACGGGTTTAGTTTAATTTAATGTTATACCTTCCTCATTCCCACCCTATTAATGTCATAAGTGTGAATATCCAGAATATATATTTTGGCGCAGGATAAAATAATATAAATACAAAATTGGCAAAACCTGCAAAGACCAAAATTAGAAATATTCAAGAAATCAAGGTTAAAATTACTAATTTATAGTCCAATAAATGTAAGGTATAAAGTAGCTTTGTTGACAGTTATAAAGGTTATTTGACAATTTTAATATATTATATAAAAATAATATAAATTAAATTATGTTAAAAGTAAAGTAAAACTTCATCAATGTTGACCGTAAATATTAGATTTATATTTTATTGAAGTGCTTTACTATTAGCATCCTCTTATCCCAAACCACTAAAGGTGTATGTTTCATTTTGATTCATATTAGTAACTAGTAAAAGTATCCAGCGTTGCCCGGGAGAATTGTTTTTAGTTCAGTAATAATACGTGGACGGTAGTATTAAATTTAGTGCCTTTAAGCACCAAGTACGTAAACCCGTGGCCTTTTTGCTTCCAACACGTTTTTTGATTCGTTAAAAAAAATCAAAATTTTAGAATTCCAGCTTCAATATATATACGTTAGTTTACAGGGGATACTAATTTTTAAAATTTCAGACCTCTGATTACGGTAGATATCGCGCAGTGCTCATAGTAGATAAAAAATACTCTTAATTTTATTAATATTGCTTTGTTTCCGACTCAGTCTTTAATTCATAAAAGAAAATTATTGTCAAAATTCTAAAATTCTGACTTTGAGATGCACATGTTTGTAAAGAAAGTCTACTGATTTTTACAATTTCAGACCTCTTAGTGCGGTAGATATCAAACATTTCTCATGACATACAAACAAACTTCATTTTATTAATAAATAACTTAGAAGAAGATTGATGCACTAGAACCGGAAGGCATCTATTTAAGAACCAAGCTACCAGATTTAAGTCAATGAAGCTGACACCTGACCCTGGCACGAGGCTCAGTTGGCATATACACAAGTGACCAGGTGGGTGTATTTTTAGTGACATCTTAAAATTAACTTACTTTCCAAAAAGATTTCCAGAGATATTAATGAAATAGTTTAAGAGAGGAGTATCCTTTTCCCTAACACTCCTAACACTTGGAGCTGACATCATTTCAACAATATAAGAGAATTAGTGATATATCTTTCAATATCGTGACGTTCATCCGTTGCTGAATGAGTATCCTTATTCTGATAGATTAAAAGCACGAGAGCAAATTAAAGCATACAAATTTTAACCCTATATTGATGTTACGGGTTGTCGTATTTTATGAAATACTCTCTAAAGTAAGGAAAAGTGTTAGTAAACACAAAATAAGACAACCTTAAACCTAAAATGGTTTAAAAGAAATGTGTAATCACCTTACTCTGAAGATAATTGTATGAGAGCCTCCCATGAACCACTGGCAGTCAGCCTCCGAGGAAGGTTCTGGAATGTTTGTGGGGCACTCCCGAATCCATCAAATAGGTCCCAATTCTCTGAATAAGACGTTTGGCTAGACTCATTACCTTGTAAAATAAATGTATAATATTATTCTGACAGTGGTTCTTGATACTATATATTTCTTAATCTAAAACAAGATGATAACCATGAGACTATGTAGCTCTGTTCCTCTTGGTGTATGGTACAAATCGGTTTACATATGAAGGGACTTTAAGAATTTAAACCGTAATTAAAAGCGTTTTCATGTGTTTCGTATTGTCATGTAACCTGTATCTCTCACTTTTGTTTGCCAATATAAAGGATTATGAAATAAAGTAATTCTTTATCAATGTTGATCGCAAATTAGAAGACAAAGTTTATTTTCTAAAAGTTCCCTTCAACCAGAATCCTACTATAGTGAATTGCACCGGAAATTTGTAGTTTATTTCTTTAGCACTTCGTCTTGCTATTTATCTACACGCTTGTGTACTTTTGGAATAACCACCCTCAGTATACCCGAATGAGATTCGAACCTCGGTCTTCCCGTCATCGGCAGTCTAGTATATTGAAAAAGTTGCAACTTAGACCATGCAGCCAACAAAGTGGGCTACTTTTTATCATTGTGCTGGATAAAAAATATTCTAGAATATTAATTTTACTCAATTAAACTTATCTTGTTTTAGGATTTTGACATTAGGGGCTAATTATAATGAGCTACGAGTATTATAAAAATAAGTAAAACGGGAACTATTTTATTTAAAATTCTTATTAGATCAAATAAATTGGGAAAGAATGGTACTTGTGTAGCAAAGAAAAGAGGTAAAATAAATTGAGATTTATACATATTCTATACTGACCTGAACTTTTAAAAACCGATCATTTGTATCTTACCATTAAATTGAGGTCAAGATTCAAAATTAAAAGACTCTCAAAGTATGACCATTTATAATTATCAATTTTGAACCAATATTATCAAATCATATCAATTGTATCTCCAGGTACAGATAGACACAGACGGACATACAGAATTTTAAAATTAATTTTTTGGGGGGTTCAGAGGTAAATAAAACGTAAATATTTGACATAATCTTGAGGGAGAGACCTTTCACTATTACTATATATTTTATCCGTAAGAGAAATTAAAATTGAGATTATACAATTTGTTTAATCCATAATTTACAATAAATGGAAAACACTTTGGACGATACAACATTAAGGAAAAGATAAATTGCTAGTTAAAGCATTAAGGGAAATTGTTGTGTATAGCATTATACTTTGTAGTTTCACATTAGTCTATGAATACTTTCCTGAATAATGTCACCACCATGACTTGGGAAATATCAGAGAGTAGAACCCCAATGGTCAATTTAAATAAGAACAATTTTATGATTCCAGACAATTACACACATGACTGTCTACTTAATCGTCTTAGAATGAAATGGTTTAGCGCTTCAATGGAACCGGCACCCTTATTTAATGGTCCCTCTATTATATTTCCAGTTAAATTCAAAGCGTCCGATACAAAACAAATTACTTATGAGCTCAAAGATGCTAGTTCTCAACCCTCGCACGGTAAAGTACCATTCTCGATAATGGTCCAGACGTCTCTTTGATAATAACGTACAAACAATGTGTGTCAAACACACTAGACATTTTGCACTGTGGAATACGTCATTAAAGCAAGCTACTAGTGAATTCTAAAGAGAATCAGTCCCCTTTTGGTGGTCATGGAAGGAAAATGCTTTCGAGTTGTTAGGCCTTTGTCTTTGTAAGAATTTACAACCGTCCAACCCTAATGTGAGGACAAATTATTTGTCGTTACTTTAATATTAACTGCGGGATAGTTCGAATATTCGCATTACTGAGGAATGAGGTGATATTTATTCTGAAAAGCTGTTTTTTCCCTTGCGAGACTTTTAAGCATTGTAATAAAGGGAATATAGCGTGCTGCGTATACCTTTAAGGTGGGATTAAAGGGGACACTAGAAAAAGCCAGTGTTTTTGTAGTTTTTACGGCAAAACTTTTTTTAGCCAAAATATATAAAATATTGCTACAATAAAAATATAGAGTTTAATTTTATACACATGTTGATATCAACCATTTCTGAATATCCGTCACGAGCATAGTGGCATTATCTAACAAAATTTTTAAATGAAGAGACAACCACTGTTGATATCACCATGTGAAGAAAATTAAATTCTATGTTTGTACTAGAGAAAGAATTTTGTTATTTTGGCAAAAAAAAAAATGTTTTACCATAAAAACTGCAAAAATACTGGCTTTTTCTCGCGTCCCCTTTCATCCCATCTTAATCGGATCGTTTTTTAAATATGTAAATGTACCCGTTCTGGTCATACATATATAGACTAGTCAAGCTAGTTTTATAATGATGAGAAAGGTTAAATTGTAGAGGATATTTATCTGAATTTGCATTTGGAAAGAGACTGTGAAAAAAACATTTAGGAACATATATTCTAGTGACATCCATCCGGCATTCCAACCCCGACATTTTTTTCCAAAGGCACTCCGTCTTATTTACTTGTTTGAGTTATGCGCTTATGTAGCCCTACTCACTGTGTTAATGTGTATACGTGGAAAAAGACTGTAAAACTATTAAGGAAAAACCATCCTCCCTACAACCGACTGGGATTCGAAACCCCAATCTCCCCGTCATCGACAATCTAGTCTATTTCGATAGTGAGTTCTTATAATGTGCTTGGACCCACCTCGGTGGCGTAGCTAGCTAGTTTCGTGTTGAGCTAGACTGCTGAGGACGGGGATATTGAGGTTCGAATCTTGATATGGAGAGCAGGGGGTGGCTTTTCCTAAATGTTTCCCACTCTCCCTCTCCAAATATGTGAGTTAACTTCCTCTGATATAAACCTTCCCAATCCCTAACCCACTATAGTAATTATTATTTAAGCGTATAACCCGAAAGGGTATTAAGACGTGGTGCTATAATTTTGTAATAGTGTTCTTGTACCATTCGGCCACCGAAGCTGGTGACTTATTTTCTACCAGCAAACCAGACTAAATGAGCTTGAAATTTAGACCACGTGCATACCAGCGTGGGTGGGTTGATTGTTCTTAGGCAATTCCCCGTTGGAGTTTATGAAATCTAGTTAAAGGCTTCAGGCACGTAGAGCCTCCTGATTTCGATGCACTCTCATCTTTCTTGAGGAATCTCTAAATTGAATTATCAAAGATTATTCTTAAATGAACCTCTCGAAGATTACTAGTTAAAGAAAGTTCTGTACTTGATGTTATTCAAGATTTATTGACCCTCTTAATGAGCTAACGAGACAAATGTATTAGTATCTTCCCTTGTGACGAGCAATAGGGACAAAGAGATCCTTGTCTTCCCTTATGATGAGCTATAAAGACAAATATATGCTTGTCGTCCCTTGTGACAAGTTACAGGATCAAATAGATCCTTGTCGTTCCTTGTGACGAGTTGTTGGGATAAATAGATCATTTTCGTCCCTTGTGACAAGTTACAGGTTCAAATATTTTCTTGTCATCCCTTGTGACAACTTATAGGGTCAAATAGATCCTTGTCATCCCTTGTGAGGAGCTATGGGGCAAATAGATTCTTGTCTTTCCTTGTGATGAGCTATAGAAGCAAATAGATACTTATAGCTCCTTGTGACGATTCATAGGGGGAAAAAGATTCTGGTCGTCCCTTGTGACGAGCTATAGGTGCAAAAAAGAGATCCTCGTCGTCGTACCTTGTGATGAGCTGTAAGGGCAAAGAGATCATTATCGTCCCTTGTGAGGAATTATAGGGGTAAATAGATCTTTTTCATCCCCTGTGAGGAATTATAGGGGCAAAGAGATTCTTGTCGTCTCTTGTGATGAGCTATAGAGGCAAACATATTCTTATATTCCCTTATGAGGAATTATAGAGGCAAATATATGGTCGTCGTTCCTTGTAGCAAGCTACAGACGCAGACTAGCACCGATAGTGTCAACTGAATGTGTCCAAAATATGTGTGCATAGCCTAAACTATATGTATGAAATGGATTTTTCCTAAGTTTAGAAAGCTTATACTATCTAAATAATAATAATAATAATAATAATATTTAGCACCGCGTCTTACTACCCGTTCGGGTTATACGCTTAAGTACTAATTACGCTAATGGATTAGGAATTGGGAGGGTTGAATTTAGAGGAAGTGAACCCGCATTTGCGTGGAGGGAGAGTGGAAAACCATTTAGGAAAAACCACCCCCAGTTCACCCGACCGAGATTCGAACCTCAATCTCCCCGTCCTCAGCGGTCGAGCTCAACACGACTAGCGCGTTAGCCAACTACGCCACCGAGGCGGGTAATACTATCTAAAAAGTGTGTTTAGTTTGCTTGAAAGAGAGGACAGGCAATAAACGAGCTATAAAGCACGCTTGCAAGTCGTGACAATTAATGACTGACCTGTCTATCTCGTGTAAAAATTTATGAACAACGTTGATTGAAACGTCTGTTTCTATTATCCTCTCAACGCAGTTGATGCATAAACAAATATCCTATATGAAGTGTAACTTGCTAATAGCCCGTTAGCACTTATACTCAAAATACCTTATTTACGAGTATATAATTATCAATATAAATGCAAGAACTAATAAATCCTAATAATGTGTGGCAGATATTTACTCACAGTGAAATCGTTTTGCTGGAAATGCCCAAACTTGAGTAAAGTGCCCCAGTTGTCTTCCTGGAGATTCAACACAAGGACATTTTACACGCTGGATCGACTTAGATGAACCGGTAAATGACAAGCTGCTTCCCTGTGTTGTCCTCAGCGACCTTCTTCTAGCGCTAGTTGGCTCTCTGCTCAGTTATAGTAACGCACCTTTCCCCCTTTTCCCTTGTGGATTTCCCTTTCCTAATACGTCAGTGCATCTTATATAAAACAGCCATCCCTCGCTTCACATTTTGTATTCTATTGTAACGATTCGTCGGAGGAATTGCATAGAAGTGAACCAAGGACCAGTGGACTAAGCAAATGGTGATCAACATGTTTGAGGAATCGGTCTCACCTCCTCACCGCAGATGAAGTAAAGTCTGTGACTATGAGAATTTAATCTAGTAATCTTTTGATAGGGTCTTCGCGATATATTTTCTATGTCCATAAGACATAGTTTTGTATGTCAGAATTTCTGACTTGTTTTCACTGCCCAAAGGCATAGTTTTGAATGGTAGAGTTCTAGCTCTATTTTTCTATGTCCATAAGACTTATTTTATTATGTCAGAGTCTCCGAATTGTTTTTCTATGTCCATAAGACATAGTCTTAAATACCTGGGTAATAACCAGACGCCCTAAACTGTATGGCCACGGACAGGCTAGCTTAAATCTTTATATCCAATATTGGTGGAAATCAGGATACCAGTCTCTAATCTTTCTATGGGTGTACCTTCCTACGGTGATCAACTCGTGGGTATGCTACTAGTGCAGAGTAGTGGCCCGTGAGGTATTGTTTATTTTGTCAGGCCCACTTCAGGCGCTGTTTGTATTGGTTAATATTTAACTGTTTGCTGGTGTTATAATCTGTGTTCAGACCTGTGTTTATATTTAAATATACTATTGAATGACAAGGCAGTACTAGTGAGGAATAGACCAGTGATAGTATATTTACATACCTAGATACCTGACAGCTCGCCATTAACTATTTGTAAATCTATAGTTCCTTTTCTAGGATCTTAACATTTTTATCTCGTGACTCAATATGGAGTTAAATCATGCTAGCTAGTTCATTTAACTATCAACGCTGTAATTCTTTAAACTATGACTTTCTAGAATTAGGTATAGTTAGCTATTATTCTTGTAAATGCCTTTTTGGTCAAAGTCTAGTAGCTGCAATTTAAATTGCTATTATGTTGAGGCAGACACACCCTCGTAGTAGAATGTGTGTTTGTTCTGCTTTAACGAGTTACACCCTTTTATAATACAGACACAACCATTACTGTTTTGGTTGCAGGTCTAACCAAGGTGCTTCACACCTAACGATCCATATTATGATAGCAATGTCTAACCCACCTCGGTGGCGTAGTTGGCTAACGCGCTAATCGTGTTGAGCTCGACTGCTGAGGACGGAGAGACCGAGGTTCGAATCTCGGTCGGGTGAACTGGGGGTGGTTTTTCCTAAATGGTTTTCCACTCTCCCTCCACGCAAATGCGGGTTCACTTCCTCTAAATTCAACCTTCCCAATTTCTAATCCATTAGTGTAATTAGTACTTAAGCGTATAACCCGAACGCGTAGTAAGACGCGGTGCTAAAATTAAATTAAATTAAAAGCAATGTCTAAAATAACATATTCAATTCCTTTAATAAACAATGGAATGTTTAGGATAAGATCTCGTCTAACCATTTGTAATTCTTTCGTATTATTTGAATTTAAATAAACTGATTTGTTAAACTTGTGTATCCCTCTTAAGGACGTTTAGATTAATCCTTGCTCTTAAGTATAACTATCTGTCTAGTGTTACCGGACGTCCGGGATCGACCCGGGCAGTCCTTAGTTTGTAACTATGTCCGGGCTGTGTCCAGGAATGAAAAAAGAACGGACTTTTTAAGTACGTAGTTATAAAAGTTGAGAAATAATACAGTATTAATTAATAGATGCCAAAAAACAAACACAAAACCTTAGTCATATTTTTAATGTTTGGAGGGTATCTTAAGATAATTTTTGAGATCTTGCTTGGTAATTTAATGACAATGCTTTGGCAACACTGGTCAAAGGCTCCTTTCGATTGTGTAAGTTCAAAAATATATTATTACAGTTAGAATAATTTGCCATGTGTTTATCAGATAGATCAGCTTCAATTGTAAACAGTGAAGGAATTTTTAAACGTGAAAATAAATTCCAAATATTCTGGTAGTGATTTTTATGACTATATATAGAGTCCAACAAACAGTTTTTAAGGAAAATACAATTTAATGATAAATATAGGCATACTGAACTGAAACAGAAACAAGAAGCTCATAATACATCATAATACCTGCTGCAGAAGGTACGAACGATCTACTTTCATAACTGATAAGTCGTAATTAGGGATTCTTAACATTGAAGTTAATTTTTCATAGGTTTCCTGGATTATCTTTCTTAAAATATGGTAACCCTATAATCTGTGTAATCTGTCCGAATGCTTACACTAGTAGGGGAAGGCTTTATTTCAGGAAAAAGTATGTTACAAAACCATTTAGGAGACACCACCTAAACACCTAGCCAGAATTCGAACCCCAATATTCCCGCACTCAGCTAAACTTACAATACAAGTTTGACACTTTTTTTCCTTCACTTGTCCAATCGTGTGGGCTTTGTTTGAAAATGATGAAATATATATTTACCCCAATACATTATTCAAATTTGTATTTGATTTATTAAATGTTCTTTTCGTATTCCTTAATTCCACATCTACTTGTTTATTTTGTGTCATTTTCATAAAAATAGGTTTATATATATATATATATATACATATTTGCTCTTCGTCCCTACCACACTAACTAAACATTAATTTATGAAAACATAGGTTTGTTTCTTTAATCATAGCCACTATAGCGTTCTAGCATTCGTTTGTCACAACTTGTATTTTAATATTTTGACATCACTCTAACTGGTAGAAAAAGGTGTAGTGCTTACTTAGAGATTTTTTATAAAACATAATAATTTGTATATTTTCTCACAAAGATATTTTAGTCATTAACATGTTAGAATTGGATTTTATAATATATATTGAAAACTTATGTACCCTTGTACTAAAAAATGGGAGGTCTTACAATTCTGTTCATCTTCATATCTTTCTATATATGTACTAATGACTACAGCCTAAAATCTTCATTTTTTAAAATTTAAACTTGATAAGTAGATGAAAATGGTCATAACTTAAGGCAAAATCCTGATTTTTACCTTAGCTTTAAAATCAAGTGACCGATTTGATAGAATTTCAAAATTTTCGAATATGTCTTTAACTATATTGTTTAAAAGTGATATCTGGGGATGGTTTTACATAAAAAATAACTGCATATTATTATTTTTAAGGAGAAATGTATTTAATAGTGATTTACAAATTACTAATTTTTAAACATTTGTAATTTTTTTATGGCTATAACCATTTTGTTTAATATTTGTATCTGAAGAGTGTTTTATATGATTGTCAAAATAAGATGTTGGTTTTCCTAAGGAGAATGTATTAAAGTTTTTTATTGGTAGACCTTTTTTTTTACTAATTATTGTAGATTATATGAGATTGTGTCGTTCAATTTATATTTATATACATCCTTAGCATAAATCTCACAAAATTTAAATCCTTACTTGTTTTAGAAAAACAATATATCTAAACTTCCTAAGTAGTTAGTCCTATCTCTCAGCACAGCGCTTTAACAATACAGACCAAATCTGTGAAACAAGAATTTAAGTCCATGTGTCATATTTTTTTTCTAGCATAATAACATAGCTTGGAAAGTTACGCCACAAGATAGGCTAGGATGTAGGTAGAATAGTAATCACTTTATTTCAGGAGTAAATAAGCACATAATAAAATATATATCTACCTCCTCAAATATGGATATTATTGAAAATAATGATCACAAAATAAACAAATATAAAACATGTAACTTGTGTTTTCTACTGAAAGAGAGTTGGCATGTAATAGGGTAGATTGTTGCTCGGATTACAACGAGCAGATTAAGCTTACGTACCTTTTACTCAGAAGATCAAACATATTATTTTGACAATCATATGAAGCACTATTCAGATGGTTTTATTTGCTAACAATCCCAGGATATCATTTTTAAACTAAATCATTGAATACATTTTCTAAAATTTTGGAACTTTCCAAAATTGTTCATCAGTAAAACTAACTACTGTGTATGAATTAATCTATCTAGACCCCTAATTAGCAATAAAATACATCTAACATTATTTATTTTTGTTTTATAGCCACTACTTACTCTCTCCCTCCACAAATTCTAGTTTATTTTATTTGAAGATCTGTGAATATCCCAGGACATGCTCAAACCAAAACTGCGTTCTCCCTGACAATTTCACTGCTAATTGTAATACTAATAAAAAGAGTAATTTTCTACATAACCTGTGGTTGTTTGAGAAAGATATAAATAAAAAAATTATAATACTATTTTTTCCTCCATTTACTAATATTAGTCCATGTTTTTCGCATTTTAATGACGTCAATACCAGCACCAGTGGTTACAAGGTCACCGAGTTAATTTAGTCTAGTTTACCAATGACAGAGAATTCTAGTTTAAAATCCCACTAGGATGTAATGAGGTGTATTTCCAAAATAGTTTTCCACTTTGCTTGCACACAAATGGGAGAAAATTTCCTTTAAATTATACCTTCCTCATATCAAGCCCATGAGCGTGACATTATATTAACATAAGCTGAAATAGTTCTAGTAGGATGTGGGGAAAAGCCCACTAATGAAGTAGAGATAATAAAATATGTATAATTTAGAGGAAAAGTACCCTCATTATGTGGAGGTGGGATGGTAAACCATTTATTAAAAAACACCCTCAATACTTATGCCTGGAATGGAAACCTTGACCTTTCCGTCACCTGTAAACCAAGAAGTTTTTGGAAATTAGTCCGCGTGACCACCAATACAGGTATTGTAATTTTTACTACCAAAATCGGTTATCACACGATATAAGGCATCGTTCTCGCAGTATAGTACTAGTTACTGAATGGTCAGGGTTTTTTTATGAACTATTTTTCGAATAGTGTAGATATTTATCTGGTGGGGATGTATGGAGGCACGTACCAAATAACAGTAACAGTAGAAGAAACTACATTTTCCTGGGCATTGCAATAGTTTACTAGCAAATAATCACATAGCATCAAAACGTACTAATTAATTAGGATATCTCTGAAACCCTTGATAATTTCATTGTATTAAATCATACAATACCAGAAAGTGAAAAGTGAAGGTATAAAGTGCTTCACTACGAATAGAATTTCCTTGAACCTCGAGTACTAAATACATACAAAGAGAAAAGGAGAGAGAGAGAGAATAAATTCAAGTAATAAATGATATATCAGAGAGAGATTTACATAAACAGAGAAACAGTTAAAAACTATGGGGAGAGAACGAGAGGAAAAGAGATTTTGAAACTTTAAGTGGAATTGACAGGGTGTGAAAATTTAAAAGAAGGGGATAGAAAATCCTGAGAGTAAAGAGAAGGACGGGTGAAAAAAAAAGAGAGAGAAAGTTTATATAATTCAGTTGTAAATGGGTACTCTGAATAAGCGCCCCGCTCTTTCCCCTTCTCCAAACAGCCCGTTTAATCCATCGGGAATTTTTTTTTTGTATGAGAGCAGCAATCACCTTCTCATGTAATACAGGCATAGAATTTGTCGAGGGACAAGGACATAACATTATGGAGACCTACGTAGACTCGTGCCTCAGTTTAAACAAACAACTTTCTTCTTCAAAATTCCTCATACCTCTCTTTCACTCCTCCCCCTTTCAGAAAAAGAACCTTTCTCCTAACAAATAAACAACATTTCACCCCCACCTAAAGAGTTGGTGGGTTGATTCAGAAGAGAAAAAAAAATGAAAGAGAATTCAAGGTTTTTCATTTGAGGAGTTAGTTTTTTTCCTTTACTATTTTCCTGTTGTCTAGGGGTTTGTCGTTGTTAAAAGGTTTGCCACTTTTTTTTCTTGTAGCTGATGCGATGATTGTGGGTAAAAGCCTACACAGTTCAAAAGAGGACTTCATTCTCAGTTGTTGTAAGGTTGCAGGGATAGAAGGGCAGAAAATGAGGTGAGATAGAGTAAAAAAACAATGAAGTTTTTTTTTTATTACGGACGTTTCACTTTTATAAATAAATTAGAACCACTTAAACCTGATTGGATTGTAAGAGGAAATAAAGTCAAGAACATCTTATAATAGCACATTTTTAGCGTCAATATTTTTTTTTCAGATGAAACTTCATCACAATATTGATGGATGATAAGGTGAAATATATTTTAGTATTAATATATTTATATAAATGTGTCAAATTAAAATCCATATCCTCAATTGACTGAAAATTATTTGTGCTGATTGTGAGTAGTTAACAGTATATTATGAAATATATCTTCAAATTTGGTATTATTAAATATATGAGAGAGACTACATAAATATTAAGGCATAAATCACATTCCAAGTGGCGAATACAGTATTATTCTATTTATTTTTAATGGTTATTACGATAACACATTAGCTTTCAATCTTCAATTTATCGGATTATATCATTAACAAAAAAAACACCTCAATATACGAAAGCTTCTTGAAATATTTTATAAGCCCATGTACAGTACATACGCTGTAGTCCGTAAGGTACAGTACATAGGCACAAGTGCACGGCTTAGGCACGGCTACAAGAGTGTAATTATATTAATATCACGAGCTATCAGATAACGCAGCCATATTTGACTCGGTAGTTGGCTTATTGCTAGCATTTGTACAATTATTATAATTGAATAAAGCATAAAGCATAAATAGTAGCTTTAGCTATTTGATTCTTAATATGCAATCCCATACAATTATGGTGGTTAGTGGTTAGAGGAATGGCGTACTAAGCCAAAGGTCTCGGGTTTAATTCTCGTGTGCAGGTGTCATTTTCAATGTTCATAATATTATATCTAGATGAAGTAATCCTCACTAAAAGCATAATTAATAGCTTTAGTTATTTGATTATTAACTTACTAGAATTGAATCCCAATCGAGTCTCATAAAAAAGAAAAAAATATTGTCGGATCTGAAATGAATCTTATATATCTTTACAAATTAAATTTAAAGCATAAAAAACAATGAAATGAATATTTTATTTAAAAAATAAGTTCAAATAAAATCATTTATTCTAGGCTAACTTATGATATGGTTTTAGATCGAATCTGATTGGAATATTCTACTGTGCTAAGTTTTTGAATCCAACCAGATAGAAAAATATTTTTAAACATTTTAATAATCCCTTCATAAATATTTTAGGATCACTAAAAAAAATAATGTAATCAAAAATCTCAAATCGAGTCTGATTTTTTTCAACATTAAGATTTGAATCATCAAATCAAATCCGAATCCTAGTAAAATTTGGATTCGGATTTGAAATTTCAAAGTTCTGTAAACCCTTAAAAAAAGATCACTTGATCACTTTATCTATTTTGATAATATTAAAATTGACAAATAATGTTGTGCAAAGAGTTAGATGCAGAACATTTTTAATACGGCTTCTTGATTGGAAATGTTAAAGTTATTATTAGCACCGCGTCTTACTACCCATTCGGGTTGTACGCACTTACGCTAATGTGTAATGGTAGGGTGATTGTGAGATGAAATGGGGGACCTACAGTTTAACGTGGAATCCGAACCACGGTGGAGGCCTGGCATTCCTCACATTCACAAGTTGTGATTAATACACATCTTGTCAGAGGTGAAGGAAGGGTTTGGCATTCAGATAAATCTGTGCCGGGACCGAGGGATGTTAAAGTTGATTTAGTAATTGTTTGAACTCTTGGCTGGAGTTATTTCCATGACGATTAATATTATAGGTGCGTTATTAAAAAAAAGTTGTCACCCCACCTTACTACCCGTCATGATTTGGAAGAAGGAGGTAGTCATATAGGAATATTCAACCTCAGTACACACTGGGATGCAAAGGCCTACCCTACTTCCCCGATACCGTAAAACCAAATTAGACCAGCTTGATGTTTAGTTCGTGTGTCCACTAACATGAGTTCTAGCCCAAGTTCTCAGTTCTTAACCATAGATCACCGCTCTAAAAAGAAAAGCTATATTATAATTATTGTAGGACGTATTTGACAGTTAAAGTAGTTTATAAAATGAAAGAGTCTCAATATTGTGTGCAAAAAAAAAGTTATATTTTATCAAAAAATGTTCTTTCTACCAGTTTTCTACTCTATGCCTTCAGCATGGATAGTAGAATTAATTAACTCTAACGATCTTATACTCAGAACACGTCAGTATTTTGTCCTGTCACATTTTTTAAGAAAACTCAAGTTTCCTTTTATACCTTGATTTTTTTCTGAATATACATTTTGAGCATCTTTTAGAACATACGCTCACTAGTGATAACATTTTATTACATTAATAGTGTTGTTTTTCTAGGTCTTGGTAATACATAACAAATGTTACAGTCTTAGTTCACATGACTTGGCGCATGAATACGTGAAAAGTAGATCCAATAGCTCTTTCCAGCTGTTAGATTAATGGTTAACTCGTAAGAAAACTGGTGTATAAGTTACATTGCGTGCAGAGGGAGAAAGAAAGCAAACCAGTACGGTCAGATTAACGTGCATCGTTCTTGTGTACATGGTTTTGCGAGTAAATTTGTTTGATGGTTCGTATGAGAATATATTTATTTTTTACAGAGGAAGGGGAGGGAAGGGAGAAACCCCTTCTACAACAAACAAAAACAAAGGGATAAATTTAAAGAAGAGGAAGGAAATGCACGATAAAGATGAGAAGGAAGAGATGAAGTTAAAAAAAAGAGGGGTAACAGCAGGGGTGGTATGTATATATGAAGTTCCGGTAGCTTGCGCACTGGAGAGTGCGCAGTGTAGGGCCCCCCCTACACAATAACGCGCGCGAGAATGAATGCCGCTTCATGAGAGAGGGAGGGGATAAAGATCAGTCGTCTGCGAAATGCCGGCGTGGTTGGTCCGGTGACTCCGTCATGTCCGCGGTTTTAAGAGAGAGAAATACGTATTTTTTTCCCCGACTCGCGAAATGACACTATTCGATCTGTTTTTTTGTTGATTTTTTTTATATTCCGATCTCATTGAACTTTTATTAAGTTCACTCGTGAAATTTGGGAGCATTTCTTTTATTAATTTTGAGGACAATAAGCTAATAAATTTCAGGCTTTTAACATCTGCTGGTAAGTTGAATTGTGTTTTTAATACCATTAGTGTTACAAAAATATTGTAAATAAAATAAATTGTATGATAAAAACTAGTCCAAGATCAAATTAAAATATAATGTCATGTGTAATATTATTGACGTAACAATGGATGTTATTCGGTAACTCTTAGCAAAATATTTCACATATATATAGCTGTTATTTAAAAAAAATATGATTCACCTTCTTTTTTATTTCATTCAACTACACAATACCTATATTTATAATTTTTTTAATGTTTTAAAGACGTCAATCTTTAAATTTTATAGATACTAAATTTTAAAAAGACTTTTAAAGAAATCGTTAATTCATTAATATAATTACTCCAATTACTTTATTAAGTTCAATAGGAATATACACTTAAAACTTCTACAAACAATAAAATTTTGTTTTATTAGTAAAAATATAAGTATAAATTCCATTTGCTAACAGTAAATACCCTTTAATAATGTTTATTTGAATTGACACAATTTATTTGCGTATAGTGTAGTAAAAACTGCGGTCTGCCCTGACAGTAAAACTCCCTTCAGTCAAACTGTTTGACTCACCAAATATATATAAAAAATAAAAAGTGAGAAGGGGGTGCTGATAGGGGAGGGTGGACAGATGCATACAAGAGGGTGCACAAAACCTAACAATAGGGTAAATCCAGTTCCGGCTGGCACTAAAAAAATAGTTTGTAGCTAGGGGAGAGAGGTACGAGGGGAGGATTTCCCCTATTTTCAGTTTCGCCCTGTGAAGCTTTTGAATTATATAGCTAACTCGCTTCCAAGTGAGCCGAATCTTTCACCCCTGGTAAAAATGTCCACCCTCTAAGTACACAGGATGACAGAGCGTTGGGGTTGAAGCCTTAAGTTCTGTAGAAAGGATCTCGATCGTGTGACGGTAGAGTTCAATATAGAGCGTCAGTAAGGTTCGGTTGGATAGCATCAATTGAATAGTGAGTCAGATTAGACTTAAACCAAACTTAGAATAAATAATTGTGTTGAATGAAAAAATCTCTCTCCTAGTTAGGTTCGTAAATAGGGCCTATTATACATTAATCACATCAACTTAAAGATTATATTATTATGTTACTTATTGATACATAGCAACAATAGTGAGTATTTCGTTAATTAAATCCAAAAATGTTTGAAGAATTAAGGTGGAAGCGTAGGGGACACGTGAAAAGGGCATTGTTTTTACATCTTTTAAATCAAAACTATTTTTGGTCCAAATAAATAAACCATTTCTCTAGTAGAAATAACATATATTCTTCACATTGCGACCTCAACTGGTTCTTGAATATCTGTCGAGGATGTCCTGGGATTTAATTACAGGCTTTTCTCTTCATTTAAAAAGTGTATAATCTAATGTCGCAATGATGACGACAACTGTTTGTATCGCCATGTGAATAAAATTACAACACTCTTACTAGAGCGATATTTTATTTACTTTGACCAAAAAAAAGTTTTACTATAAAAACTTACCTTTTCTCACGTCCCCTACACGCCCTACTTAATTGGTGCTGTCTCAATATATAGGCCTATACGAGATAATCACTGGTTCTGTGATAGTTTTATTCAAATAAATATTGCTTGACGTAAAACAAAAATTGTAAAGCTATAAAATAAATATATTAGAAGTATGACATAAAACTAAGTACAGTTCATTAAAATGCAGCTTTGTTATGAGTTAGGCCTATATAAATAAATTGATAACATTGTCTGCATCAGTGGGCAAATGGACTAAACGTCAAGCTCATCTATTCTTGTGATGGAGAGCTTGAGGATTGTATCCTAGCAGAGTGAATTGAAGGATTATTTTTTTCCTAAATTATTTATCACTCTTACTCCCCGTAAAATATGGGCATATTTAATTTAAATTGTTCTTTACCATTACCTACCCCATTGACATAAAAAAAAAATGAGTAAAACTTGGACGAGTAGTAGGAATAAGTTCAAAGGGGGGGTGGGGTACATGTTCGCAATGCCACTTTGAAACAGTTAAGTGCTACGATCATATTAGCATGATATAGTATTCGTTTATTTATACTGATTCTAAAAAACATACTATGACTATAAAATTACTTAGTTCCTATTGGAGCACACACAGCTCAAGATAGTTAATTTAAAGAGTTAAACGTAATGATTATTTACTAATACTGTTTCGAGCACTCGCGCTATCGACCAACTACTGCTTGCCTAGCGTAGCTGAAGAAGAAGACTGTTTAACGGGTCACATACAAGCCAGGCGTTAGAAGTAAACAACTCAATACATAGCCAAGCGAGAAAACAACGTTTCTCATTGGCCTGTCACGTGTTCAAGTGGTTTCATGAAAACCGACAGCAGACATACGATTTCTACTTAATTAGACAAGAAGGATCTAATATGAATGCATTAATACCCAAATATTACAATGTACTCATTTTAAGGATGATTTTTAAAGTTTAAGTAGACATGTCCTCGTAATTATAAAATTACACCTTAAATACACAAAATTAAATGTCAATAGTAGTAAAAGGTTTTTTTATATTTAAACTGTAATCAAAAACTAATCTGATAGACATGTTATTTTGTCTTCGAGTGTTACAGAAAAAAAATAGTTTGGGGGAAATATCAACTTTTAACGTCCTTTATTGTTTTTTACACATACCCACGTCAATGGTCACATCGTCTATGGCGTCAACATCTCAATATACTGGGTTTCCAGTGATATTGAAGACGAGGTTTTAATTTCTTTCGAGTATATTACACATGTTTTAGATCTGTGACCTTTAAATTGCGATTTACATATTCCCTTTATACGCTAATGAGGAAGCATTCATTTACACTATGTACTGTACAATCAAAATCAACCCACTTTTAGAGTCTGTGGAGGTACATTTCCCCTAAATTCAATATTTTTCATCCCTTAGCCAATAATGTAGATATACAAATAGACTGAACGGATATTTTTTTTAGCACCGCGTCTTACTACTTGCTCGGGTTATACGCTTATGTACTAATTACGCTAATATAATAATAATATTTAGCACCGCGTCTTACTACCCGTTCGGGTTATACGCTTAAGTACTAATTACGCTAATGAATTAGGAATTGGGAGGGTTGAATTTAAAGGAAGTGAACCCACATTTGCGTGGAAGGAGAGTGGAAAACCATTTAGGAAAAACCACCCCCAGTTCACCCGACCGAGATTCGAACCTCGATCTCCCCGTCCTCGGCGGTCGAGCTCAACACGACTAGCGCGTTAATTACGCTAATGGTTTAGGGATTAAGAAGGTTATATTAATAGGAAGTGAGCCCGAATATACGTGGAGGAAGAGTAGAAAACCCTTTTGGAAAAACCACCTTCAGTACACATGACTGAGATTCGAACCTTGATCTCCCCATCATTGGCAGTTTAGCCTCCTGCAAGAGTAGCGCGTTAGACCACACGGCCACCGAAGTGGTTTGAATGAGTATTAAAATGCGTTGTACACACTTTATCAAAATATAAATTCATTGGTGGTTATTCAAATAGATGTGTATGAGCTAAAAATAGTTTTTCCAATCGACCACATGACAAATTCATTGCAATCATCATGGTGAAAAAAACGGTAGACAAAGTTAATAATTTCAATTAATTTTTGGAGATAGAATTCATTATAGTCATCCTGTGTAAAAGGACAAACAAGCTATGAGTTGGAAAGCCATGGTTTGACCCTCACTCAAATGTAATTTGAGTTATTTTATCTCCTTAGTGTGGTTCTAATGAAGCTCTTCCACCAAATGCTGGTGAGTGCCACTAAAAAAAAAATCAGCATTTCTACCTGTTCTCTTTCGTTGTATAGAAACTCGCATCAATGGCCAAGCGGTATTAATCAGTAGATGGAATTGTAACTGGTCACAAGCTAAGTAGAAGTATTGGTTCGTGTCCAGGCTAGATGTACTGGAAGTGGCTTTTAATGTGCTTGTTTTTTCATTCCTTCAACAAACTAATGGGGTCGAATTTCCTCTACGTTTCCTTCCACCTTCATACCACTTTGATCAAATCGTTAGTAGGACTTATGATGGACGTACCAATAGTTATTTTGGTTGTGTATTTTTTTTTTTTTTTAGCAATTCATTGAACTGTGTACTAACTCTGCTAATGTGCTAGAAATGAGAAAGAAAATAATTTAGAAGAGATGTAGTAACTTCTAAGTGGAGAGAGAGTGGGAAATCATTTAGGATAAACCACCCTCAGTACACCCAACTGGAGTTAAAACCCTGATCTCCCCGTCATCGGCAGTCTAGTCTATTGTGAAAGTGACGCCGTAAGGCTGAGACCAGGACTATTCAATTAGTTATCCAAGCGGGTCAATCCAAAAAAAATCATAATATTTGGTGGGCCAGACATTTAATTCAATCTGGCTGTATTTTGTAACGTTATTAGATTATACTTTTGTAGTTTGAATGGGATGGGGAGGGGGCATTGAATCGTGATTTGATATTAAATAATAATATTGAAATATTTCAGTGAAATTAAAACCTTGTAAAACACAGTTTTCCTTATCAAGCTTGCTTTTCTTACTACTCAAATTAGAAAGTGCCAATCTAGAAAACTTACAATGAGACTAATTACAAGCAAATCACTCCGCTATTACTATAACTAACGCACGAACAGTAAGCCATACAAATATCAACTGGTGAGACATCGGCTGCTGTTGGGTGGAGGGGGGAAGAGGTGTGAGTCCCTATCAGCTACCCTGTCGCCCATCCACCCACATTTTTCAAAGTGAAAAGCAAGAATATTTTATATAGATCAACCTTTATGTGATGGCGCTTGGAGGGAGATATACCAGGTCTAGAGGGGGGGGGGGGTCGCACCCCACTGGAGGGTAAGCTCGCACTCCCTTGTAAACAAACGATGTTGTTGGCGCCAAGGACCGAGTAACACTGGGCTTACAGCTTCCCCCACCCCTAATAAGAGACTAAATATCTCTCTGTCCATTCAAGGTCAGGCGTCTCTACATACCGTCTGAACTATACAACGCATCTCCCCCAGTAATACATTGGTTGGACTTTCAATCTGCGGGCCAATCTGTGGAGCTTGGTGGGCTGGATGTGGCCCGCGGGCCGCCGATTGAATCGCCCTGGCTTAGACCATTCAGCCACGAAACTAGTTAGTTATATCTTTACACGAATACAAACAGCTTAAATATAGATCAAACCCAAAAACCGGTCCATCTATGGCTAATTAATCAGTATCAGTGACAATTTTTCCCCCCCACCAAACATATCTTAATACCATTTCAACCTTTTCAAATGTATCTACACCAATAGGGTTTGGATGAAAAGGATGTTTTTTTTTAGGAAATTTACTAGCGTTTGAGTAGATAGCGAGGATAAATAATTTAGTAAAAATAAATTTAAGTAAATCCGGCCAGGATTCGAGCCCCAACCTAACCGTCAGACAAACCAGCCTAAACGAGCTTAAAGCTTATCTCGAGTAACCACCAACGTGGGCATTGACACTAATAATAAATTGTTCTTCCATAATAATAATAATAATAATAATAATAATAATAATAATAATAATAATAATAATGGTGTGTCTAGACTACATCAATCTGTAGCCCAGTAGTGAAAAGATTAGCCAGTACTAATGAAGCGTTGCCCAGGGGATGCCTTAATGTGCCAATCATACATCCTTTCCATAGAAGCACTTTCCATGTCTCGATGAGATTAATTAATGAGTTTGATGGTGAATATGAAGGTGTGGAAACAATGGAAACACAACTAGCTTAAGCCTAATTAACCAAACCCCGGTGACTATGGGAATTATTACCCTCTCGAGAAAATCCTCTGGGAAAATCCGGGAATCGAACCTGGAACTTCTAGACCAGGCCATAATCACTAGACGACGGTGCCATTTATTGTTATGTCATGACGAGAACCTAATCCAAACGTGTTCTAAGTGTCAAGCTTATCTAGTCTGATGTTTACTGGTGACGGGGAGGTTGGAATTTGAATTCAAGCCGGGCATACAAAGGTCATATTTATCTAAATGTTTCCCATTCTTTCTCCCCGCTAATGTTAATATGGTTAATTTAAATTTTACCTCCTAATACCTAGTAGCCTCCTCGCGTAGTCAAAATACGTAAAGCCCAGATGAGTAACAAGTTGATTATAACATTATTACCAAACATAGCAAAACCTAAACTCTGTCGAAGACAGGGAGATAGTGGCTCAAATCCCGGTCGGGTGTCTGAGGGTGGTTTATCTAAAATGGTTTCCCATTCACCTTACATACAAATGGGGGTCAACTTTCTCTAAATTCAACCTTTCTCATCCCTAAATCACCAGCATAGTTAGTACTGTACATATGCGTACAGCCTTAACAGGTTCATTGAATATCATCACTGAGGGAACTGTATGGTTACTGTTAGGGAAACAGCGTTGTCATTCTATCGTTTTCGTTTGGTCAATCTCCCCTCAAATATAAGACAAGTCTCGCAACGCTGGTTAGTCAAGGTTGCCAGTAGCTCCTTCTTACTCCAGTACACCACCTCCTGACATTGCTGAGAGTGAGGAGATTTGGCAACGGTTAACTAATATCGAAGATAAAGCTTTTCACTATAAGACCTGCAGTTCTCTCAGCAATGATATTAGTTGTAGAAAGACGCGGTGTTGAAAAATACCTAACGTTCAATTGGCAGTCACATGAAAAGTAAAAAAAACTTTAACGGCGAAAATGCGTGGGATTAGTAAATCGGCGAAAATGAAGAAATAAATAAGCTAAGCACGGCGCTACCAATTGAACTAAGGACTCCGGCCAAATAATCAAATAATGCCATAATAACCTCTACAAAGATAATTAATTACCTAGAATCAAAGCCTTTTTCTCTCCTTTCAGTTCCATAATCAACCAGTCAGCCATGAGGACATGACTTCAATGTTTGTGAGTTTCACCGTGATACGTTGTTTACCTAATTCATCAAGTAATCTGTGAGTGCCTATGAGAAGGTTTATTTGGTTACATAGTTTATCGATAGCAGTAACTAGGTTCACTCATCATAAAGGGTTTGTGTTTACGAAAAGGACTGAGTTTGGGGGGGGNGGGGGGCTTTCGTAGCTTGTTTGTAACGTAGGATTGGATGGGGAGGGTTGGGTGGGTTTTGGGGGAGAGGGTTGCAGGAAGAGCCCCTCATATGCTGACTTGGTATACACAAACCCCAAAACGTGATTACTTTGTTTATCTTGAAGTCAGTGTAGCGTATCACCTGTTTCTGTCTAGACTCGTATTCGTCGCTAGCAGCGGAAGTACTCTTTATTTTATAGTAGCTATTGCTATTTCATTATGTTTTGTAAAAGAGAAAAAATACTTTATTTTTTTATCTTTTCATTTTATGGATACATTCACGGTCTGCGGAATTTGGGTTTTTGGTGCGTTGCGATTTTAGAGAGACAAACAGATGAGTTTGATTATATAAATAAAATAGATTTTTTTTTACCTCCCGTTTTTTGTGTGTGCTAGTGGTAGAACTCTGAAAATAAGACATCTAGAAATCAGAAACTTTACAAACTTGCGTATTTAGGAAAACCTTATGGTGTACTCCATATCCATATTTTGTTAAAAAAGTAAACATCTTTCACAAGCCTTGCTGTTTAACTAATTTTTTTTTTCGAACCAACTGAATATATCAGCCCACAACTTATATTATAGCTTAAATCTAGAACAGACACAAAGCTCAGTACTATTGTAAAAGGGTAAATCCACATTTCATGAAAGACAATTTTTTTTGGCCAGGCCAGAAATTAACCCTAGGCCATAATTTCAATAAATCGACTTAATATCGACTGAGCTAAATTATATAACAGTTTGTACTGTAGAACATTAGTTTTTTGTATTTGGTAGTTCTATCATTTTTTTTACAATAGACCTGACCGGTATTTGATCGAACCGTTTATCCCCGTCATTAGCAGGTCAGTCTAACACGAGAGTGATGTCATTCACACACTTAAGCGGGTCACGTCAGTGTAAATAAATAATAATAATCCTTATTAATATTATTATTATTAAAATGTTTGTAGCTTTCAAATTAACGCCACCACTGCGGTCGACATATGATCTAAAGCGTCACTCTCACAGTAGACTAGACAGCCAATGACGGGGAGATCAGGGTTTAAACCCTGATCGGGTGTACTGAGGGTGGTTTTTCCTAAATGGTTTCCCACTCTTCTTCCACGTAAACTTTGGTACACCTCCTCTAAATTCAACTTTCCTCCAAAGGCCTTTATTTATCTGGTGAAGTTAAGGCGTTATCATTCTCTTCCACTTAACGAGCATTGAATAAAAAAATACAATATTACCTTTACAGAAAAACAAACAAATTTTAATAAAGGAGCATTCAAAGAAGTAGAAAACCATTCACACGTTCATTCATACACTCATTTAAAGCTCAAGTAGTTTAAATAACTCATTTTAGCTTATTATACAGGATACATTGCGTGATTGCACGCTTGAAGTGAATTTTGGATGTTAGGTGTCAAGTCGAGTTATCTAGTTTGTTCCAAGCCTGTGATGCCAGGGCAATAAAAGAAAGAGATATGTTTGAGAATTATGTATGGGAATTTATATCTGTAGAGTGGTTTCTGATCTAGTAGCATGGGTGTGTTTATCCTTCAGAAATATGAACCGTGAGGAGAGGTATTGAGTCTGAGATGTTGATAGATATTTTCCTAATCAACAATTTTATTAAAATACATAGAAATAATATGGTCATGGCATTTTAAGTTAATTATGTATCGAAAACTTGTGTTTTATAGTAGATGAGTCGTTCTGCTAGATCGTCTTTTAAAACATTGTATACTACGTCACAGTAGTCAAAGTGTGACATTATTAAGCTCTGGACAAGGATAATTCGCACATATTCTGGTAGAAAATTCTTCAACCTTCTTAGTGAATGTAGGCTGGCATACACTTTCCTGCAAATTGAAGTTACCTGATCTGTCCAATTAAGATTTTCATCAATAATCACACCAAGGTTTAGACATTGTTTTCAGTTGTACTGTGGTTACTCCTAATCGTATTTCAATCAGCAGGGAACGGTCCACATTCAGTAGTAGTCTACGTGTTCCTATACGAATGGCATGAGTTTTATTAAGGTTCAATTTAAGGCCATTTATTTCAGACCAAGCATTTATTGCAACTAGGTCAATATGTATTCGTTGTTTGGCTGTATTTATTGTAGAACGCTCAATGGAAATATATATTTGAAGGTCGTCTGCATACATGTGATATTTACAGTATGACATTGAAGAAGTAATATAATTCATATATAGAGAAAAAAAAGCATTGGCCCTAAAACTGAGAGTATATAATGCATAGCTGTATAACATGAACGGATGTTAGGACCCGATGATAAAATATACATATTGAGCCCTTCTTGAAAATCAAATTGTATCTAGGTTGTCTACCATAACATTCTACTGGTGTCTAAGCTGTACAAGAACAGAGTGTAATGATGCATCTTGTTTAGTTCCATCGCCAGCGCATGTAAGGTGCTAGTCTTCAGTGCGCCGTGAACATGTAAATAAACATTAATTCTAGGAGGAGAGTGCAGCTGAGGTACGTGTGGGTATCTTACAGCTGGTGCTCTTTGGAACAGCCCGACCGTCGACAGCAGTTAAACATGTACGGTTCCCTCGTTGTTTTTTTTAATACTTTAACGGTCGTGTTATTATTCTAACAGTTGAACGACCCGAATCGTTTAAAGTTTTTTTTATCGTTTACTAAATCAACACTTTTGCTGTCATATTTTTCATGGAAACTAAAATTTACTTTACAATCATCAAGGTATCTTTGAATTAGTTATAAAAAAATTGACGCCATCTTTTGATCCAAAAATACATTTAGTTAATTTTCATATTTTAATACGTATATTCAGAATGGAAAATATAATTATAAACTAAATGGTTGCCCTCAGTTGGAAATCGAGCTCCAAACTCTTTGTCAACGATGAACAAATGCACTGTGTCTCTAATACCTTGTACTTTACATCCAACAGTGTGGGTATCAATTTGTTACAAAGCTATAATTTTATTGACACCCACATACAAACACATGCAACATATTTCTATTTTTTATTTTATTTATGAAAATTATTGAAAATTTCGAAAATGCAGTGTATTTTACATAATGGGTTTAATATAAGGAGTCGTGTTAAGAGGTTGGTAAAAGGTGTTTTAATTTGAGATTAAGAGTCAAAAGTTGAGAGATAAGAGGTATAAAATAGATTTGATATTTGTATCTTCCAACACCAGCAAATCCTTAAAATGAGGATTTAGGGAACGCGAGAAAAGGGCAATGTTTTTGCAGTTTTTATGCTAACACTTTTTTTATGGCCAAAATAAATAAAATAAATCTTCAGTATAAACATATAGTTTAATTGTATTTACATCGTGGTATCAACAGTGGTTGAATATCTGTCATGAGCTTAGCAACATTACATAACTTTTAAAACGAAGCGAAAAAGTCATTAAATTTTAGCACACCCTTGACAGATATTCAAGGATTGTTGATATAATCAAATGAACCGGCCCCTTGATGTAGTGATCAGTGCATCCAGCTTCGAGACTAAGGGTATCGGGTTCGATTCCCAGCTGGCACCTTGGGGGTTTTTACCGAAAGGGAAATTACCCCAACGGTCACCAGGATTTGGCTAATTAAGCTTAAGTTAGGTTTAAGTGTTTACTGGTTACACACCATTATTTTAACTATCACCATCATCTCATCTCATCGGGACATGGAGAACCTCCACAGATAGTATGTACCATTAGTACATTCGGGCGTCCCCTGGGCAACGGTACATTAGTACTGCCTAATCTTTCCACAAACTGGACTACGAATGTTGTAACCCAGACCTGCAACATTATTATCACCATGTGAAGAAAATTTAACTCTTATGTTTCTACTGAAAAATACACCTTTTTCTTGCATCCCCACCTTTAAGAGGCTACTTACCGGATCGTTGAGATCTGTTCAGACTTTCACACCAAATAGAGGTTAAATGTATCATTAAACATGTCTACAAAATTTAAAAGTTTGCCTTTTAAGTTTAAAACATTTTATAAATAGATGTAATTAGATAATTTCCACGATTCTTCACACAAAATATTGCAGCTCTTAGATTAAATTAATTTGTTAAAAACAAATAATATCTAATTATTGTCCACATAATTAGTTTCACCACGCATTCCAGAGGATGGCTGTTATAGCTACAAACAAAAGGTTAAAAGTTATTCCCTGAACACAGCTCAAGACCAAACAAATTAATTTCAATTCTTATAATATCTAAATTTCATCTAACAATTTATACATCGCTCTTTAGTAGAATCATAACAGAAGATTCTCAAATAATCCTTTATATTATTTATGTTGTTTACATCCCTTTTTTTCAACTAATACAAAGCCTACAGAGATGAATACGTTATCAGTGTATAGGATTTTTTTACTAACTTCCGACATTAAATACTCAGTTGACGTTAAATCAGTCAGTCAAAGACGGGCTTAAAAGCCGGTAATTTTGATGATTTGTGAAGGTATTTCCTTAGGATTTAATGTCCACTTTAAGAGCTCATCTCAAGGCCAATTAACAGGAAAGTTAATTACTAGATAACTCTTTAACCATAAATCCCATTCGTTTGAGTATTTCAACATCTTTCATTTGACAAAAGGGAAATAGCAATTATTTGGAGAGTATTTTTAATTTTTAAATAATCATTTATGAATTTGTTGATTTTGTTTTTAAATGTTGTCAAACGCTTTCTGGTTTAAATTCTACTGTTTTATAAGAATAATACAGAAAACCACACCACGATACGATGTCTGGTTAAAACTAAATTACCTTCTTGAGTCAAGTGCTATCTGGGAGTGAGCTGGGCTCATAAACCCAATTCATTTATTAATAAAATAAATAGTTGTGTCTCAACTTGGTGACATTTATAGTGGTCGCGTGACAGTAAATTTCTAATACAACTCCCCTCCTACCCTCTTTTTACCTTTTCCACTATTAGTTCTGGTGCCATTTTTATCCGCATGTCCATGTTACTACAAAAAAAATATCTATCGTTTCACGATTGCATGCCTCAATCCTTCGACCATTTCCTCTTTAAACACAATAGAGCACCCTGCTTCACAACGAGGAAAATATTTCGGAAAGCTTTTGTTAAAGGAAGTAAGAAAAAAGTTATTGTGTTATTTAGCGCCTACTTCATTAATCTCTTCTCGATGTAAGAGATATACATCTGAATTCAGCACCGCTCGCCACTGAATTATAACTTGATTCATTACCACTGACATTTCCTTCTCGAAAGCTTTTTCTTTTATAACGATTTGTGTCCTAACGACATAATGGTCAGTGCATAATGGATTTCAGGAACGATTTTAATCATAATAGTTGTGTGTTGAAGGTGAAATATATGCATCTTTATTTCTCTTTGTATACCTTTACTTTTGAAAATATTTTACTTAAGTTTGTAAACTTTTTTTTCACCAAAAAAATAAATGTAACTCATTCTGATTTATATTTTTTGGAAATAAATTACGTGAATTACAAATAAATATAATTATAATGCATTTTCATTTAAATTGGGTTCTATATTACTTAGTCCTGCATTTCAATTTTTATGTTTAGTTCAACTATGTCAAAAATATCATCTAAATTGGTAAGAATAAGTTCTATAAAAATTAATCTATAGTGGTAACCAAGTGGACTAGGGCGTTGGCTTCATAATACAGTTGGTCTCCATTAACAGGGAGGTGTGATTTCAAATTTCAACAGGATGCACTGAGAGTGTTTTACCAAATATTATTTCCAACCCACGTGGACGTGGATGCATTTCCTCCTAGCTGTCTCCCTAATCATTTTCTCTTAGAATAAGTGGTTGATTACCCTTGAATTAATAAATACTACTAAATAATGAATAAGTGACACAATTGAGTTTTATCGAGAAGATAAGTAATTCTTTTTATAGTGTGACCTGGTGGTCTATGGGTAAGGTGTCAGGCTTCTGTGCTGGGGCTCCGGGGCTCAATACTCGGTCCCATCACAGATTTATCTGATTGCCAAACCCTTCCTTCACCTCTGACAAGACATGTATTAAATACAACTTGTGAATGTGAGGAATGCCAGGCCTCCACCGTGGTTTGGATCCCACGTTAAACTGTAGGTCCTCCATTTCATCTCACAATCACCCTACCATAACACATTAGCGTAAGTGCGTATTACCTGAACGGTTAGTAAAACGCGGTGCTAGTAGTAATAACTTTTTTAATAGAACGTATCATCTAATTACTTGTTTGAAAAATTAGTCAAAAGTTAAGTTTTTGAATTATTTTGAGACAATATTTTTACTAAAAATCTGGCAGTTTTAGGTGAGCGTTTGAAACGTCTAATTGTAACCAACAAGTCCCGGTTAATAACTTAGCTGAATTCATTTAGAATCGCTATCCCATTTCCCCAGTGTCAAATTATGTAAAGATTTGGGCAGTTCACCTGCCTAACCCTGTTTCCTTAAACCAGATATTTTGTCCCTTACGGGTCACACTGGAAATATGCATATGAAAAACACACACACACATATATATATATATATTTATATATATATGAATGAGTGTTTGGAGGTCTAAAAATTAATGTTCAAAGCTCCATTCATTCGTGATTTCAGCTGGACATATTTTGTTTTCATAAATGCCTGGGCATATAGTCTTTTAGAAGATATGAAAAATAAATGTAAAGCAACCAGCTTTGACAACATATAATATCCTTCTGCTCAAAAATTATCAACATCTGTCAAAAGAGACAGCTGAATAGTAACTTGGCTTTGCATATAGATTAGTTAAAATATGTTTAAAAACTTTTTGGGCATTCAATAAATGATTATTCCATCGATGATATTATGTCTACAAAACCTACAAGTGCTTACACGTGATACGTCTAACACTTCCGGGGATGCTTTTTGCATTCCCTGGTAGTTTTATACAATCCTTTCCTGTAAATGTTGGTAAATTATCTTAAAAATACATTTTATTATGATTTTAAGTATTGGTTCAGTATTAACACTGTGACGTACTAAGCATAGCCATTGATGTGTATTAGTGACATATGACGTCACGAGTGTGCGTGTGTGTTTGTGTGTGTGTGTGTGTGTGTGTGTGTGTGTGTGTGTGTGTGTGTGTGTGTG
>CABFWO010000273.1:87061-104176 GCA_902155825.1 Timema genevievae | reverse complement strand
CTCCCCCCCATTCAACCAGGGCCACCTTGACGAGGGTATTATTGGTACCATAGTACCAGAATCAGGACTCCCAAGGGCTCAAGACAAAGATCCAGATTAACACATTTTTTTAAATTTTCACAAGAAGAAATACATTATCACATATAAAATATTTGAATAAATAATAATAAAGTGCAATAAAATGACTATCAAAACTAAAAAAAAACTGTGCATGCCCAACCCAGCAGCTGGAATTTCCTCTGGAGGAACTTACTGGAACTTATCACAACTATTATATTAGTGGTACGGTCCAGTCCTGTCCTTCGCTTTGAAATGTTCGGAAGTTAACAGTCTATTTATTAGTTGTATATTAAAATTAATTTTTTACCGTGAATAACTTCGGGTACAAATTAAATTTAAATGTTTTATCATGAGCTTAAATTTTCATTGGTCACTTAGGTATTAATTTGCGTAAACTGCTTTTGTTCTGTAAAGTGACCTAATTTAAAAAATAAAAAGTACAGTTCTAAGTCAAGCAGTAGTGACATAGCGAGCGCTTGGGAGGGAGGCATTGTCCCCCTAGGAAGTAATTTGTCCCCCCATCTCCCAATTCGAATAAAATTGTCCCTATCTAGATTTATTTCACTTCCCTCAAATATTATCGAATATCAAGCTGAAAAAATAGCTTTGTATTCAATTCTAAATAGCTTCAGGCATTCAATTTTCAAATATTTGATGGGAGAGGCCCACTCTAAATATAGAGTTGAATACCGAAAACCGCATTACTCTGTGACGTCTGGTTCAAATTTTAAGTCACATGATGATCTCGGCTTGAAAAACTATGCCTTAGGACCAGTTTTAGGCTAGAATCTTGTTTGAACTTCTCATTTTAGAGCTTAAAAATCCAATCTTACTCACTAATTTAATATTCTGAAAATTGAAAAATGACACCTGGACACGGGAATCGAACCCGGGACCTCTGGCTTAGTACGCCAATGCTCTAACCACTGAGCTATCATGTCATTCGTCATGACGAATCCTGGATAGCTCAGTGGTTAGAGCATTGGCGTACTAAGCCAGAGGTCCCGGGTTCGATTCCCGTGTCCAGGTGTCATTTTTCAATTTTCAGAATATGATATCTAGGTGGAGTAATCCCCACTAATAAGCATAAATAATAGCTCTGGCTATTAATTCTTAATATGTGCGATCCCGTACAATTTAATAATTGTGCAAATTGGCAGCGTAATGCCACTACCGAGTCGCAGATGGCGGCGTTATCCGATGGCTTGTGATATTAATATAATCACATATTTGTAGCCGACGATTTCTGCTAAGTCCATCATAGACTCTGCCTTAAAATATGAGTGAAGAATGACCCAGGGCACGAGACGAATCCTGGATAGCTCAGTGGTTAGAGCATTGGCGTACTAAGCCAGAGGTCCCGGGTTCGATTCCCGTGTCCAGGTGTCATTTTTCAATTTTCAGAATATGATATCTAGGTGGAGTAATCCCCACTAATAAGCATAAATAGTAGCTCTGGCTATTAATTCTCACTAATTTAAGTTAAGTCAATGTCACCACACAACATCTTCATTAATACTATCTATCATAGTATATCATAATTTACGACCAAATTTTCAAAAAATAGGTTCCAGTAAACAACACTTACATACCTAAATAAGTTTTCTTTGTTAAAACAAACATATCAGGTGTGTATATATATATATATATATATATTTATTTAAAAAATTTAAAAATTGCTATAGCATATTTTTATAAAAGGTTTAGATATGCATGTATATATAGAATTTAAAAATGTGTTACTAGTAGAATATCCTAAAATGTATTTATTCCAAAAGAACATTATTTATCATAATCACTTATGATGTAAAACAATACTGACATTCAAATAATAATTTTGAACAAAATAATTGGAACCATTTTGGAAACATTTCTAGCTAAAAATAGTAACCAATAAACTAACGTTAATTTTAAGGTTAGAATCAATATGCTGATTTGGCCCTGATCATATGACATCTTAATATCAAGTTTGTACGAAATAAATCAAATCGTTTCAGCTATAACCCGGGTAAAGACATAGGGATAAACAGGTATACATAGGGGACGGGTATAATTAAAAGATATTTTTTTATGTTTATGGTCACATACAGTTTTAAGATCCATCATAATATCGATGTTGAGATGTTTAGTGACTACAATTGTATATACCTCTCTCTTTCCTTCTTTCTCTCTCTCTATGATAGATTTAAAATTTGGAGTAAATTAAACAATAAATAACGTGCATTTAATTATAACAAAAACCCAAACTCACTATTGTTTTGAGTTAGCTTCTTGCAACGTTTTTGCTTCAAGAGTTCACATAGCAGAAATTGAAATTCAACCCTGGTTTCCGTGACCGGTTTATTACCGGGTGCGAAATAACTAAACTCGCCTCCCTGTAGGGCAAAAACTTGTTAATGTCGTCTGTTTTATAGTTATGTTCCTTCCACCCCTCTTTTTTTTTAAATATATAAAGTCAGTCCACCATATGTTCCGTTTCTAATGTCACCCCCGCTTTAATTCACTAGACCATTCAATAAAACCAGTGTTACAAGATTTATTATAGATTCTATGACAATGTTATTAATCCACCTATTCGGGGTTTTTTTCGTCCAAGGCTATAAACCTGGGGGTATCTATTTATACAAAACCAAGTATCGCAAGTTTATAAATGAATGTGAGTGAGTAGGGAATTGATGAATGTTGGAGGAAATAAGTGGTGGGGGGAGGGTAAATAGGGTAAATAATAATAAAAAGAGACAGTAACACAAAGTGGTATATTGCACAAGATATTCAACTTTTTAAAAAAATTACCTACAGCTGACCCAACAAAATTAAAAAAAAAATTAAGCGTTTACTTATTTCATCAAATTGAAATATTAATTTTAGTAACCATCGATTCCAAAATTTATCTTTTTTGTTCCTATTATTTCGGTTCTTCTTTATAGTTTATCGGTTTCTAATCTCATTAATTCACACAAACTATTATAAATATCCTTGTTCTTCATTGTTCTCGTCCTTTTTCAATATGGGTAGTTAAAAAAGTCGTTGCCCAGAGAGCCAGCAATCATGAAAGGTAAACAAATTCTGTGTAAATTATTGAGAGTCAAAAACTACTATCATGTTACATATTATTAATTTTATTGTTTGCAGGCTTTTGTATTAATTAAGATTTTTAACTATAACCTATATAAGTAAGAAACAATAAAATATTTCTATAAACCATAACTGGTTCCGGTTATAAAATAAAGAACCAGTGTAAGCAGTTTCCCAAATAGCCGAAACATTTTTATTATAAAAACTTATTGTATTATTGATTAATAAAACTTTGATATACGATGCAACTATTTGGGCTCGATGAATAATTTATATTACAAACATTAAAAGTATCTCAACTCAACCTCTCGCATCTATTTCTTTCAAATTCATTCGCCCCTAAGTCGCTTTCGAAAGGACTGTTGACTATTAGATTTTCAATTAGAAAATAATGGAATTAGCCAAGGTCAAAGTGTTTTAAAACTCTGACTTTTCTCAAAACCTTCTTTAATATAGTTACTTTTTAATTTGGTCCAACCTGCATAAGTGGGCTCATAAACTAAGGAATCAGTCACGTCTTATCTGGCTATCTGATGACTGTGTTTGAATCCTGGTCATGTAAAATAATGTATTTTTTTCTCTTAGATAGTTTTTCCCCCTCACCGTACACAAACAAATTTGGGTTTATTTTTCTTAAATCCTTTTCCTTCGTCATCCTTAAAACGTCAGTATAGATATTCGAGCACCCCGGATGGATATTAAGACGTCGTGCACCGAGACATTGGTTTATTTTCTTAGTAGCAAAAAACCCTATTCCTTTGAGAGAAACTTTATCATTGACTGACAAATACGTTTCTCATATCTCCTCCTCCTTCATTCCTTTTTAGCTTCAATATACATCCACTTATTTATTCATATTCTACTAACGCCAATAGTTAAAAAATAAATTATATGATGCACCACACATGTTTTCTCTTTTATTTTAAAATAGAAACATACATTACATTACACTACATACATAAGCACACCGTCCTGCGAGGTAGGCAAGAAACTATTTATATAACTCAAAAAAACTCCGTACTTAATACATCCTCACTAACTTTCTCCACACCTATCCCTGCATACTCCATTTGCCTAAACAGCATCCACACACCGAGTCATGCATGCTCTTTAATTCTTAAAACTATTAATGTTTCTCTTTTCCCACATTTGTCTACAACAGTTAACCACGTCTTACATGGCCTACACCTTCCTTTTGATCCACACACCCTACCTTCCTTCTTTAATAACCTAACACTCTACCTTCATATATTTCCTTCATCACTCGATCCACACTCATCCCCTCAACATGTCTAAACCAACGTAAGCCGCTTCTTTCACATTGACCTATTGGATTCCCTTCTAAACCGCCTTCATTCAACATCATCCATTACTGACTCTTTCCATATAAGTTTTTCTGCATACATTTCTTAGATATGTCATTTCAACCGTATTCATCTTGCTGGTGTGTTTCTCCTGATAAACCCACACTTCACACACATTATATGATTCAGAATAGAATCATTTACTAAAACCTTGTAAGATTTGTAAAACAAAATAATAAGTTATGTATTGTTGCATAAACACTCCATCAAACATGATGAATGCAATTATATACACTGTTATAGAAACACTAAAATTTAAATTATCAAATACCTCCATAAATAAATAAATATGTATATATGAAATGAAAAAATATGAAATATGTTTCAAATAAAAGTTTGTAATTTTGAAATAGTACTACAACTTTAAAATGATCTGAAAGAGTTGAGTAGATTTGATCAAAATTGGAAATATTTTCATATGTGAAGTACGCTTAAAATAATTTTCATAAGAACATAAGCATTTCCATTTTTACTTTCTCTCTATCTTACAGGTAGAGAAAGTATGGTGATCGTCAAAAAAATCGAACTCGAGATTTTGATGAATTTTGACGTTTCATGACTTCCTGAATCCGAAAAAGTGGTTTTTGAATTTCTGTCTGTCTGTCTGTCTGTCTGTCTGTACCTCCAACTAGAGCCTAAACTATTTTACCGATTGAGCTGAAACTTGATATCTAGGGTTTTCATAGGGTTGCCCCGAGGGGTTTTTGGAATTGGATATCTACCCCTAAAATTAAGGGTAGTTTACTGAAGGGAAAAAAGAGAAAAAGTCGATTTTCTCAAAATCGGCTCTAACGATTTTGATTAAATTTCATTTATGAACATTAATAAATATTCCAAACAAAATGGCTACTCTCAATATTTCGGCAAAATGGCTTTAAGGGCTCCGGTCTGATGCGTAAATTAACATTTTTTATAATAGCTCCGAAACTATTTGAGATATGAAATTACTTAGCATTACAAATATGTATATATATTTATAATACAAATATTTTATTCGAAACATATTTTTATAAAATCAATAATTTTCAATCTATACGCAATTATATATATATTTTTAACTTTTTGGACATTAAAGCTTAAGTATTGCGATCGTAAAAAAAACTAACCTGAAATGTTGATGGATGTCGACGTCTCATGACCCCCCGAACCCTAAAAAATAGTCTTTGCAATGCCGTCTGTCTGTGTGTCTATAAAAACTTAAAATTAAGGGTAGTTTACTGAAGGGCGAAAAGAGAAAAATTTGGTTTTCTCAAAATCTGCTCAAACGATTTTGATTAAAATTCGTATCTAGGCGTTGATTAAGATTATAAATAAACTGGCTATTTTCATTTTCCTATGAAAATGATTTTTAGGGTACTTTACAGAAGCGTTAATTTCCGTATCTCCACAACTATTTGAGAAACTAAACAACTTATCATTGCAAAATTGTAGGACTATTAGAAATAAAAAACTTTTATTTGACATATATTTTTATAAAAGCAACAGTTTCTGAGATATTTGCAAATATATTAATACAATTTTGTGAGCTTTAGTTGTAAACATATACTACTTAAGTCTTAACGCAATAATTCTCCAATGCCATAGAGTAATTAAATATAAGTATCTAAAAAAGTATGTTATTTTTCCTTAAAGCTCTTAGGAGAAATGTTTGCATAGCAATGATCTATCTCCATTTTAGACTCAATAGTCAATATTTACATTTTTTATTGGTCAAAATGTATAAATGAATAATTAAATATCAATGCGATGACTTGAAGATCTGCAACACCTTATAAAATGTTAAAATTTTAACCAGAAATCGAAATTTTAATACGAAGTGTTGACCCTTGTGGAAGACATTAAACTGTTTGAAATGTTCTAAGGTGGGACAAAGATGCGCCTCTTTTCTCATTGATTCTATATCATTGTATATTATTTTATGCGTGTTCTTATGTGGAGTGGTGATGATACAATGTACATTATTCTGTTCAGAAATCTTACGAGTTTATAGAAAGAGAGAGAAAGTCTGTGCGGTGCGCCGTACCATTTATTTCTATTGTTAAAAGTGCCTAGATAAAAAAATTTAATCACCATCATTAGCGTGGATTTCGTGAAAATAGATTTTTTATCTTTTTACATTTCAGTAAACGTCCCTTAATTTTAATTTTGGATGTACAATTCCTAAAATTCCTCTATGGAACCTTATCACAGCCCTAGATACCAAGTTTAAGCCCAATTGGCAACATGCTTCCAGCTCAAGACCGAGATACAGACGAACAAACGGCATCATGAAAATAAATTTTGTTTGTTTCAGAGAGTCATAAAAAGTCAATATTATTTGAGATATTTTTGACGATCAGAATACCTCTCTATCCGAGGAGTCATGAGAAAATATAAAACTACTTTTCTAATTTAATCCCGTTAAAATTGAATCCTATCTCTTTTAATTTCTTTTGTGAGACATAGTTACATTGTAACATTATTGAAAACATTACTTTATTCAATAACGTAAACAAAAACCATAAAATATGAGACTTGATACGCCTTCTGGGCAGTTTTCATCGTCTACAGTAAAAAGTTAGAGAATGAGAGAAAGAGAGAAGAAAAAGTCTTAAGTAAATTTTGTAATAAAACCTTTTGGTTTAGTAGTTTTTATGTAACACAAAAACAGGACGTGTAAGAAGAAAGAAAATCCTTCGATATTGCACAAGTTTGGCAATAAACCACGAGAATTGTTGTGGGTTTAGTAGAGGGGGTGTTATGGTATGGTACAATAACTTTATGATATATCACGAGCACCCCCATGTCGAGTAGATTGGTCACAGAGTACGGTAGGAAAGCTTGGTGAGGGGATGGGAACAGGGTAAAGGGGTGGTTTTGTCCAGAAACTCTCCCAGTAATCAGTACAGAGACGAGTTGAAGATGAAATTCTCTCACTGGAGAGGGCGAGTACTGGTCTTGCTACGCAGACGACGTTGGATTATAAGGGTGTTGTGGTCTCCTCAGTGAAACAAGTTCCTTAGAATAACGAGGATAGGTCATGAGAGCCATTTTGGCACTTCCTCGTGGACGAGGATTACCAAGTTAACGTGGTATTCACAATGAATCAAGCTCCTTTGAATAGCTAGTGTAGGTTAAAACAGCCATCTTGGTACCTCACCCTCGACCATTTTTATATAGTTAACGTAATAACGTAGGATTATCAAGTTGCCATGGTCTCCAAAGTGTAACAGGGTCCTTGGGATATCCAGGATAGGTCACCAAAGCCATCTTAGTATATCACTTAGCTTAAGGTTGGGTCTCTGTTTCATGCCTAAATTTAATGTTCACACACTGTCAAAACTGTCAACATAAGGGGACAAGACAAGGAGAGTAAATTATGAATAAATTCAAAATGATTTGCCTTTAGAACGGGCAGGAAACTTCTTTGTGCAGCTCAACGCTTATTTAATGAATATACTAATGTACTAACAATTCACCCGACTCTGAGAATTCAGTTTCAATAATAATATGTTTATATCGATGCAAGTCCTTACGATGGACATAATCATTGTGTACACTTTACAAAATAGTAATTTTGAATGTGATAATTGACAGCCTAAGATCTTAAGCACGGAGGGACCTTGAAATAAAAAGTCCTTGCAATCTTTCAAGTAATTTGAGTTTTTCTAAAGATCTACGGGGACCTGAATTTAAAATGGGATATAAGCTATCAAGTCTGCCACAATACTTCAAAGCATTAGTATTTTTTTTGTAAATTTGGATTTTTTTCTCGATGAGGAGAAATTAGGGTCAATTTGGTTCTGTCATTAACAACAAAGAAAACCCTTTTTTTTAGTATATTCATTATTATATTGATACAATTTTATATTTTATTGTGTTTTTTTACACTCCTAAATATTCAAGTCTATATATTTCCTTTTAAAAATTGCTAAAATTGTTGTATCAAGGTCAAGGACCTCATAATTGTATTCGAGATACTTTTTGACGTGAATACGTCTTTAAATTTGCTACCATATGAGGGCAATCCAAAAAACCTAATGATAACAAAATCGGGGGATAGAGTTTGGTGTTGTAGTTTCGAATCTTTCCTCTACATCCAAACTTAAATGATACCACTGGATAGCTAAAGGATCAAAGAGTTCATTACGATAAGCGAGAAGAGTGACGCATCGCGTGCGTTGGAGGGGGAAGCGCCGCCATTGAGGTTATTTTGCTGCGTATCGAGATTTGCAATTAGTATAACTTTTGACTCGGAGAAGCTACGATGTTCGTTTAAGTTTTAATACTTCAGCTGTTACATAAACGTATTCACGTACAACACACGGCCGTGTCCATGACACAGCCACACCCCATTTTTTTAAAAATATCTTTACGAATCTAGAATCGATCGAATAAAAAAAAAGTCTAAGAATTCGAGGAATTGGGTATTTTAATATCACATCTTCTCTGTATTATTAAAATGGAGAGTTTTTGTGTCTGTCACGAGCATTGAGCGATTACTACACCATACAGAGGTCTGAAATTTTAAAATTATTAGCATTTGTGCACGAATGTGTGCACCTTTAAACCAGAATTTTGAAATGTTGATTATAATTATTTTAATTATATATAATATATAATATTAAGCAAAGTATAAATTTTAAACAAAAGTAAAAATGCAATATTAAAAAAATAAATAAGTTAATATGATTTAATTTTTTTTAGCACCAAGACTTACTTCCCGTTCGGTTGTACGGCTATGTACTAATTACACTAAAGTTTTAGATATTAGTAAGGTTATATTAGAAGAAGTGTACTTACATTTGCATGGATAGAGTGGAAAACCACTCAGTACACCTGACCGAGATTCGAATCCGTATCTCCCCGTAATCATTAATTTAGTCTATTGAGAGATTAGCGCCTTAGAACATGTGGCCACCGAAACGGGTGAATCTGATTTAATGAAACGTTAGTAAAAACAAAAAATCTTTAGTTTTATACAGTCACTATATTAAAGTAAATAAATATTTGCCCACGAGCTTAATATATAATTTTAAATTATATTAACACATTTGAATATCCTCATTTAAGTAAAAAAAAAATTATGATCGAAAGTCTGAAAATAAATAAAAAAATTAGCCAAAGTAATTGTGTATGTTAGTTAAATTTATATTTGCTGTATGATGCGTGTTACTTGGAATAATACAAACAGATTGAGTCTGATCTAAGAATAATACGTAGCTTCTATATACAGATATATTATTATCATTGTAATATTTGTTTCACCCCTATCTCATCAGAGAGGTTATCAAACAAATTTACAAAAAACAAACATGTTAAGATGAGATTTATTACAATGAAGTAAAAAAACTAGAACAATCCAGTAACGTCAAGAATTTTTGTGATTTTAATGTTATCCAATTCTTCACATAAGTTTTTGGTTAAATGTGACGACGTGATGGTGAGATCGTAAAAATGTTATTTGCTAGCATCAGGAAAAGACAGATACCTATTAGATCACTTGCTTAAAAAAATGTGTCAATTAACTGCAAATGGTGGGGCACATGAATCAAAGTATTATTCTCGTTTTGACTATCTTACCAGCTAAGAGGAGGTCAGAAATCAAATCCTAGCTTGGTCAGATGAGATACACTTTTAATATATTCCTATATCAACTCATATTCCTCTGCATGCAAATGCTGGTACATTTACTGTAGATTATACATTCATCATCTCTACCCCTAAATGTAAATATTCGGATACCCTGGATATATAGTAAGACATGGTGCAAGGATAAAAAACAGTGTATATTTTTATATTTTGTTATATTTATTAATAGTTGTAAGACCTCAGCTGGAAAAAATATAATACTAATGATAATAGAACCCCCACTCACGTTAAACAAAAGAAACACGTAGTGTTTTAATTCTTAAAAAGAAGGGATGATGTTTTCAATTCAGCCAAGAACCGTAACATGACAAATTTACCTTAACCGACCTTCCCTCCCCCAGCCCTTTACAACATTTTGTTGGTTGTTTGCCCTTTATATTATTTTGCTCTCTTTCTTTATTTTATTTTTTTGCAAGTCCGTGTATTCCACTCTGATACTTGTTTTAAAAAAAAAAAGGGAGGAGACTCCATTAATCAGAAGAAGGAAAGAAAAGAAAACTCAAAGTGAAGAAGAAAGCAAGCAGATAAAAGAGTTCGGGAGGTGGGCAGAGGGTGTGTATATAAAAAAGGGGGCACTTGTTCTAGAACGTGACATGTCCTGATGGTGAAGTTATCTGTGACGTCACGTCCTGTAAGAAGTGGCCCACATGTCTCCTAAAAGACAGACCTTGATTTACTGGGGATCGGACGTAGCGTATATTAGACTAAAGTCCCATCTTCATCCTCGTACTCTCCTTTTAAGAAAAAGCACTGGTCTGGTAGACTTGTTAATTAAAATTGGATCGACAGTACTTTCGTCAAGTCCTGTGTTTTGCAGCTGTCACATTTGACAGATTGCGTGAATCTTGACAAATGTAAACTGTAGTGACCTTTATCCTAGTTTGGCTGTTCCACGTGTATTTGATATATATACTAAAAGAATCTTAGCCGGATAGGACTCAAACCCTAAACATCCCATAACCGGTAAATTAGACTAGACAAACTTGACATTTAACCTGCGTGCCCAACGGCACGAGCGTCATATTTTAAGTTTGTAACACGGGGTTTTAATTACATTTGGAAAATATTATATATAGAGAAAGAGCCTTGAATACTCTTCGCTTCCCTTTTGACATAAGTAAACTAATTAATTTATTTAGTTAATTTGCATTTCAGTTATTCAATTTTTCATTTTTGACTTGCTAATGTCTGATTTAACTTGGGCGAAATCTCATGAAACTGTGTTGACATTTGAGTGTATTAAAAAAATAACATGGGCTAATGACTAGAGAACTTAAAGGAAGGAAAGGATAGAAGAAGGAGAAGAAGAGAAAAATAAGGAAATAATGCAGGACTGTTTCCATAGCATGGGTGAAAAAGAGGAAGGGGGGGAGGGGAGGGGACACAGGCCGGTTTAGGATATTGGTGGACTTTACAGCCGATTGACCATGTGTTTCTATAAGTATATAAAGCTATGGGTTATTTGACAATGATTATGCTTTTAAGTGTTAAAAATGAATACCTTATTAATAACTGGGATGATTAAATTGTTGTTTTTAAATTAGAATAATAAGGCGTAAGATAAAAAAAAGGTTAAAGAAAATCCAGACCTACAAGAGTAAGAGACGGTGTGAATACAAACATATTATTTAATCACATATTTCCCGTAGCCTGTTTTCATTTTTCATTCTGGCCCATCCATCTTAAAGGGGTTTCAAACAAATAATAAACAAAGTCATTGCTCCAGTTTGCACTATCTGCATTATTGCGGTACAAAAACAGGCACTGTCATCTTACTAAATTAATAGTAGTTTATCCCACATCATCATACATCTCTCTTTATATATATATATATATATAAAGAGAAAGAAAACGAGAGGTAGATTCATTATACTAATAGGCCTATATTCTAATTTAGTATGGATTTTAAATTATATTTTTAAACAAGCTGTGTTACTTGTTTTGCAACATTGCCATTTTTTCATTCTCATATAAAAATAAATTATATACGATGCACCTCACAGACTTTATTTCTATTTTATCTTAGGATAGATACATTTACTAGAAACTCGTAAAATTTGTGAAACGAATTAATACGTATTGTTTCAGAGCAAAAACATTCCACCAAAGAGCATACATTTAATAATATACAATCTTAAAAACAACAACATTGAAACAAGAGGAGCATATCTGTCTCCCAAAGAGCATAAGAATCAATTTCATACTTCAAAGCACAACATTGTAAAATATTTGTTTGCTTATAGCTCAGAAATTATTCATATAATAAAAAGATTTTTTAATAAAAATATTTTTATTTTCTTAGTGCTACATCTTTACAATGATAGCTTATTTAGTATCTTAAATAGTTGAGGATATGTGCTCTTAATTAGAAATTTGATATTCTCTAAAGTGTCCTTAAATTAATTTTGATGGGAAAACGAGAACCCCCATTTTGTTTGTATTATTAAAAAAATAACTAGATACAAAATTAAATACAAATTGTTAGAGTGGATTTTGAGAAAATCTTATGTATTCGTTTGTCCCTCAGTAAAATACCCTTTATTTTAAGGTTAAACATATAATTCCAAAAACCCTTGGGTGGATATTATAAAACTCCTAGATATCAATTTTGGTTTAAGCTTTGGTCAGAGATACAAGCAGACAGTATTTCAAAAAAACTTTTTAAGTTTAAAGGGGGTCATGAAACGTCAACATTTATCAAAAATCTAGATTTAGATTTTGTTTTTGACGATCACAATACTTCTATCAACGTGGGGTCTAGAGAAAATAATAATTGAAATATTATAATTTTGACCTCAAAATTTTAGTAAATCTTAAATTTGTATGTGGCCTGAAACCCCCTAAGAGGGGGTCTCGCAAATCTGCGCTACAACCGGAAATGGTTTGATATGTTAGGTTCAAATTTAATATTCAGATGTTACTGGTATTACCTCATAACTTTTTTAAATTCTCTTTTTAAATATCCAATTAGGTAGTTTTCTGAAGACTGATTTTTAAAGATTTGAAATTGATTTAAAATTTTTTTATTTTGTTCAAATTAGATATATAAATGGTTTTTGACATAAAAATAGCACTGTATAGTTGGGTGATTTTGGTGGGAGAGGAGGTTTTTGGGGAGTGATTCGCTTAAGGATAGTTCACTGATGATTGAATTTTGAAAATTTTATCACAAACTATGATGGACAAATTAGAAAGTGTGTACAATTGTGTTGTATCTTTTATATATATATATTTTTTTGCTTGCGGCCTGATATGTTTGCTTTACTATCCAGATTGATCCATGAATCAAGAAAGGATGGACAGCACTTGCTTAGACCACATATAAAACGATACGTTTTTAACAGTTAAAAAAATAAATTTAGTAAATTATAAAAACAAAATGAAATTTTCTAAAGAAATACACGAAAAAAAGTAGATCATATACACCTATATATTTAATTGTTTTTAATTAATCAAACTAAAATTTTGTAAATGCTATGCGTCTTAGAATTATTTTGGAATGAACTCAATTTAATAGTTTTAATAAATTCTATTAATTCTTTTTAAACTAAATGCAGTATACTTCTGCCTATTAAAGTGTGGGAAGAGCACAATTAATATAACATTGAGTGAAACCACTCTTGGTGTACCCATTCAGGATTAGAACAGGATGTGGTCAATAGGTCAAACCTGAACATTCCAGTGGAGCTATATCGGCACGGAAATTACTCAGCTGATAGGGTGGGATGGAAGAAATCGTGTGGTATGGCAAGTATTTTTGACGTTTTTATAGCAACATTTTTTGGCCAAAATATATTTTCTAAACAGTTCTTAAAGACATGTTGTAGGTATAATATATTTGAATGAGAAAAATTTTAAATAACGAGAAATATCTATTATCAAATTTTAAAATTCTCATGGAAAATATTCAAGAACTGTTGATATAACTATTCGTAGAAAAACAATCCAAATGCATCAACCAAATCTATATTCTGGCTCATGTTTAAATCCAAACCACCTTAGAGATACGTTCAACGATAGTCAAATATTGAATAAAACTTTAAAATCCAAACATTATCAATAATATAATGGTATTGCATTCAATAACTCCCATAGATATGTGATTATTAATTAAATTCATCGTAATCAAAAAATTGTGAAGAAACCGGTTTAAATGTAGGAGTTTGTCATTTACCACAAGCAAAACATAATCCATAATATCCTCATTTAGCAAGGATTAGTGTGAACGTGGCTTTGTGTATGCTTGTAATAGGATTAATCTTGATGCTGTGGAAGGCTTTATCCCATTATTTATTTTACCTTTCTTTACTTCCTGTGGGTATTAATGTATGTACAGAATTTTAAACTCCATTTTTGTTGTGTTTTTATGTTTTAAATATATTTAAATAAGTCCGGGTAAAATAAAACCATGCATTAAAAATAAAATGTTTTACAAATCGTCAAAAAGAGTCTAAAATGTCTCGTCTACCACAAACTATAGTTGAGAGAGGAAATCCTAAGCTCCCCTCCTGTCCTGTTACAATGTCGTAATCTGGGTTTTACTTTACGATAGCTGTAAATGAGAATAAGTCTCGATCCGGGTCCGCTAGGTACTTTATCTCCTCTCTTGCTCTTAACCTAACAAAGGTTATATAACCTTCCAACCTTTAATAAAAGGAGGTCACGGTTCAGTCGGAATATTGTAATTATGACAGGTGGCGTTAACAATCTAAATGGGGGTGGAAAGGGGGTATATTTTGTTCAGACTGTAAATGGGCTTTAATTAAGGGGTGTGTGGGTCACGGCTGATTGCGTTCCATAAATACTCGAATGTTTAGTTTGTGCACCCAGCATGTCGTCAAGATTTGTCAAGAGCAGATTATTTTAGTGTCGATAATGCTGATGTCAGTTTATGAAGCTAGTATTAAAAATAGAAACAAAAAATCATGCTAGATATATTCCGGCAAGCATTTATACCTTGAGAAACTGCTTTGGTGGTCCAAAAGTTCCATCCCCATTGAAAGTAATGTATTATTAGTCTTCTTATTCAATGACTAGACAAGAGATTATTGGAGGCTTGAAAAGTTAATAGAATTTATAATTCCAATAATTTTTTTTAATACTTTAAATTTATTCAAAGAAAGTATAATGTGAAAAATTATTTCCTTGTTACACCGTTTTAGGAACATCGCCCCGAGTCTCTGCTGAAACAATCCAATTTTCATAAGAAGGACCTTATCTAAGAGCAAGAAAATCAACTAAATCTAATTCCACGTATTTACACGTAAAGTAATGTGATATCCATTTGTTACTTTTGATAGATAATTTAATATTGGTAAAATAACAATAAAGAAAGAGTAATTATTGTTGTCAATGTTGACTTGAAAGCAATTTTAATTTTCTAAAACGCTATTCCTAATAAAATTGTACTCCAGCCCAAATTTCTGGGTATAGCCCTACACACTCTCTCTGGCTAAATGCTGGTTCATATTTTTAAAAACCAAACTTTGCCCATATCTTTGAAAATGAAACACCATTTTTGGAAAGTTCCATGAACCAAGGCGTGAATACACTTAAGCAGTTATTATAGCTTTTATAAGCGTCAGAAAGGGTCCGTTAATTATTGGTTAGAATATGTAAGATGTATGATTGAAAAAATGGCTGCCATGCCAAGGTGTGAGACAGGTTCTAATAGGTGGGACGTTCAATTCATTGAATTCTATATTATTTGAGAAAATCTAGATTAGAAACATCCATGGAATAAAACAAAAAAATATTTATAATCCAAATGTCCAGACTTAAAATCTCGATTTCATGCAATATTTGGAATAATTTATATGGATATGTAGAGTTGGGAAGACACAACCATTAATTTCAATTAATATATGCAACAAAAAAATAATAATACAAAGTCTTGTGAAAGCCATTAATTCTTTCAAAAATATTGTTTTTTACTTTTATTATAGCTTAATAAGCATATCAAATAAACAGAAAAACTATATTCAGTCTTGCTAAACCCTATTCAAGAAATTCGTTTGTTGCACGAAGCTATTATTTATATACTGCTATCTAGTTAAAAAAAGGTTAAATTCCACCCCTTCCCTGTTTCCATTTTATAAATTAGCTAGCAACATCTTTTAGCACAATTTTATGTTTTTATATTGAAGTGTGGTTTTATGTATTCTTTATTTGACAAAAGTGAGATAAAGAAAGATCAGTGATATGGAGATCGGTGAAATTAAATTATTTTTTTAAATATTTTTTTTAATATGGTAGGACAGTTTTTCTGGTCTCAATTTCACGAATTATTTAAAAAAGAATGCAGAACACCACACCACGAAGCAAAGCCGCATTCGTACTGTATTACTTAGCTGATCTCAGCTTCATTAAGTGTTTGTAAAGGTAATATTTCATAAAGATTGAAACAATTTTAAAACCTACCTATGACCCTCAGAAACATCCTTGCGAGCCTCATTTAGGTCGCAGCCCGGGTTTTGGGAACAACGGCTCTTTGGCATTAGGAACTTAAAAGTTAATTGCCAAACTTACAAAAGTACGTCACCTATCCCTATTTTGAGCTAGCTCTATCCAGTCCACCTCATTACATCCCAACTCTTTCATGTACATTCTAACGTTATCCTCCCATTTTCGTCTAAGTCTTCCCAATGGTCTCTTCCTATTGGGTTTGTCAGTCAGTACATCTGAACATGGTTATAAATTCTCCCATTTCCATTGCATGTCCTGCCCACCATAATATAAGAGAATTAATTATCCTAACAATGTTTTGTGATAAGTAAGTACTGGTTATGGAAACTCATCTTATATATAAAATTCTCGTGTCACAATGTTCGTTCCCGTACTCCTCCGAAACGGCTTGACCGATTCTCATGAAATTTTGTGAGCATATTGAGTAGGTCTGAGAATCGGCCAACATCTATTTTTCATACCCCTTAGTGATAAGGGTTGTCCACCCTTAACATTTTTCTTTAATTTTTAGACATTTTTT
>CABFWO010000273.1:46614-85792 GCA_902155825.1 Timema genevievae | reverse complement strand
TTTTTTTTTTTTAATTCACCAGATGAAAGAAGTTTCTACTCTAATCCTATTTTGCTCCCTCGGACTGAATTCTTTTCCTTTTTTTTTCACTCTTTGCCTTTTGTAAATATCTAACTGGATGAAAGGAGATAAAGATAAGCGCATTTTACATAATGACCTTCGGATATTTGCAAAGTGTGTGAGAATGTTTGTCTTGTAGATTTCTGAGATATTAGATTTATAAAAAGGGATTTTTATTTTGTAAGGATTTTTTAAAATACCATATATTTTATTTATATATTCTAGTAGTAAGCGAATTAATCTATCACGTATCTCTAGAAAAAGATTTGAGATAATTTATTTTATATTGTTTTCAAAAGCTGCTTCACAAAAAGAAAAAGAAAACAAGGCTGATTCTTCTTTATAGAAAGATGAGCAAAATAATTTGAAAACCAACCATTTAAACAAGATAATTTGAATAGTATTCAAATTATATAATTTAATCATATAATTTTTTCACAAGCTAGTTATTTGAATATTTGCCATTCAGAGAGAGCTTATATGACTTGCTAGTGAGTACAGTATTGTGTACGATAAACTATTTTTCCACCTGTACTAAACCCATCCCTTAATTTAAACAATCTCCTTGTATTGAAGAAAGCAAGGCTATACAATTAAGTATATAGTAAATGCGAAGCTTGAATGATGAAGGATCTTAATTACGTGAATCAGATGTAATTGAATCATATTTGAATAAATTGAAAAATGACACCCAGACACAAGAATCGAACCCGGGACTTTTGGCTTAGTAAACTAATGCGCTACCACTGATCTATTCAGGGATCATCCCGTGCTGAGGGTCATTCTTCACTCGTATATTATGGCAGAGTCTATGATGGACGTGTGAATTTCATCGGCTACTATTAGCTATAATTAATATCACAGTCACCAACGACCCGGTTAGGGCGTTATCCTGCCAGTATTATCCACAAGTCCATCACAGGCTCTGCCTTAAAATATGAGTAAAGAATGACCCTGAGCATGAGACGATCCCTGGATAGTTCACTAGTAGAGTATTGGCAGACTAAGCCACAGGTCCCGGATTAGATTACTGGTGATATGTGTAATTTTTCCATATATTCGAATAAGACTCGGTTAAGGCTGATTTCCGTAATTATAATCATTTGTTGACATGGGAGTTTAGGGGTAAGTTGTCAGAATTTTGTGCTGGGGATCCGGGATTCAATCCTCTGTCACGGCACTGATTTGATTGCCAAACCCTTCCTTAACCTCTGACAAGACGTGTATTAATCACAACTTGTGAATGTGTGGCATGCCAGGCCTCCACCGTGGTTCGGATTCCACGTTAAACTGTAGGTCCTCCATTTCATCTCACAATCACCCTACCATTACACATTAGCGTAAGGGCGTATAACCCGAACGGGTAGTAATAAGCGGTGATAATAATAATAATAATATAATCATTCCTCCCCCCCAAGATGNCACACACACACACACACACACACACACACACACACACACACACACATACACACACGAGTTCATTGAGAAGAGATTGTCTCCTTACTTCCGTATCGCAACGTACGTATCACGGGTACACCAGCTTGGCAAGCTACTATTGTCACGCACACACACGCATGCACACATACACACACTGGTCGCGATCTTTCTTATCCGTCAGTGAGTTGTGGAGAAAGGGCAAAGGGGCCTCACTCAAAAGACTCATGAAAAATGTTATTTTTCTACCATACAGACGTCATGCAGTGTTCTTTGACAACTATTGTTATTTTTGTTCTGTTGTTATACATTTTAATTGTGAAAGTGTCTTTTGTGACTATCAATCTCCAAAATAATAGATTTTAATATTTTTTTTATTTTCAAAAAGTTTATATTTAGTAGCCTTAGGAGGAACTGTTTTCTGCGTGACGTCATAGAAGGAAAGGTTGAGAGAAAGAGGAGCTTAGTAAGAAGTATGATTCAAATATTTAATGACTTGAAGGAAAGAAGAAAATTCTGCAAGCTGAAGGAGGAGGCAGAGGACAGGGCACATTGGCGGTCTAAGTTTCACTGACAAAATTAATTAATCTGTCGTGAGACAGAACACCTAATAGTAATAGTAATAAAATTATTTATTTGTATTTTATAAACCATGTATATTATATATACCATTTAGATATAAATGTGCAACTATACATATTATATAGATATTTTAATACTATAAAAAATAAATACTACATAAATACAAATATGGATATATAACATATTAAAATTATATGAAATAATAAAGTTATATATAGCATATATAAAAAATAATATAAATATATTAATATTATATACACTACATACAAATATATGGCTTAATATATGTAGGCCCCTATAAATATTTTCACTATATATGTATAGATAAAAAAATACGTATACAATAATTGTATATACACACTATATATACATGGGATGAATATGTATATACACTACTATCATATTAATATAAGGATTGAACACATGTCACTGCTCGTTCAGAATGTCCTTAACAGTGGAAGTGGAACTGAGGTGGACGGGGGTGCGGTTGAGCTCCTACAAGATACTTGGTTCAATCCCCTATTCAAAAACGTTCCATAATCCATGTACGAGTGTCTTCACTTGGGGAGAGGAAAGAGTTCCTCATTTGGAGGAAGGGGATCGAGATCTTCCACTGGCGGTGGCGGTAGGGTGTCAAGCTCCTCCACGACAACTCAAGGAAGTGATTATAAGTATCTAGTCAAAGTGAAATAGCCTGTTAAAAACCTAAGGTCAAACCTCCCATGAATTTTATGAATAATTATGGTCCTTATCCTACCTAACTTAGCCTAATTTTTCATGTATTAATGAATTTTGTTCTTATATAATTTAGTAATTAACTAGGCAAAGCTCCTCCTGTTCCCGTGGACATGCAATGGAAGGGGATTAATTAATCCTCACCCCCACCTTATAAAAGTGGAGGAACTAGGTTATCACTCACTTTGGTGTCCTCATAGTCTAGTCTAACGCGCTACTCTCATTATGGATTAGACTGCCGATGACCGAGAGATTGAGGTTCGAATCTCGGTCGGGTGTAATGAAGGTTTTTTCTAAATGTTCTACCACTTTCCCTCCACGAAAATGTGGATACTCTTTCTATAAATGTAAACTTCTTCATCCCTAAAATCACTAGCGTAATTAGTAAATATGCGTATAGCCTGAACAGGTAGTAAGACGCAGTGCAAAATAAAAGGTTATTTGACAAAGAGTCAAACAAATGTCTTAATGACTCAGGATTAAATCATAATAAAAAACCTTTTTTATCTATTTCATATATATTTACCTTCTATTAAATGCATTTGCAGACCAAATTTCATTGAAAAAATCCTTTAAATAGTTAAATTCTAACTAGATCTTTTTTAACATATTTAATGAGTTAGATAAAATTTTCTACAGCTGTCACTTTTGATAGATATTATCAATACCTATAAGATATGATAATAAAATAGTAAAATGTTATCAATTTGAGCACTAAGCATATATGTTTTTTATAAAAGACCTCTCCTACCAAAATTGAAATGTATATCAAAATGTTTTCCTCTTGGTGTTTTAAGCCTACACCTCTCTCTTCCTGTGTTACTTGAAATAGTACAAGTTTGGGATAGCACTGACAAGCAATAAAAAAAACGCGGTGCATACGCAAATGCAAGAAACAATTTTTAATGGTTTTTGTTTATAAAAAGTATGCAATGAACTCAAACTACCATTAAAAACAAACTGCAAATAGCTTCTACAGAAATCCAACCCTCAAATTGTTCTTGAAATAGCCAAAACCCATCTTGAGACTATTATCTCTCAAGAAGCTTTTAGAGACATCTAACTCTCAAATAGCTTTTGAAGGAATCCATTTTCCGAAAAATTTTCAGGAGAAATAGTTTCTAGGAGCACACAACCTTCAAAAATTTTCAAGGGGAAGATTACTATCGCCATATCCTAGGGCAATCAAACTTCCACCAAAATATTTGTTTTATAACTCTTATTTCCTACCCCCCTACACCCACCCACATTAAAAAATTCTCCATCATTCATCAGTCACATTCACGAATATGAGGACATATGAGTTAAAGGTAAATTCTAAGGAATTTCCATAGCTCACTTTGAGAGAAACAATAAAGTCATACCTAAACGCCCCCTTTCTTCTCGTCACTACTAAACCAGACAAGATGAGCTTGACGCCACTTTCCGCGTGACCACGGGTGTGAGTCAATGTCCCTAAGGCATACACATAATTAAAACTACTAAGCTTGAGAGATAGAGAGAGATCAAAGTGGTGATTTAAATTAGAAATGTAAGACATTTCGTCTGGAGTAGGGATATAAATCCTAAGCTAGTGACGACTCTGCCGACTTAGCATTTCGAAGCTATTTTGTGAAGCGGGTTGTATCTTGACTTGACGCGCCTAAATAGTCTAAGCACTATCATACTTAGACACCAAGGTATTAAATAGAAAGAGAGTGAAGAAAACGAGTAGTTGACCCTGCGAGGTTTCTTGTTTATCTTTTGATAACCCTTCCCCTCTTCCTCTGACGAGTTTATACAGTCATTATACTATTTTTGCCTTAAAAACATTGAGCTGGTTTTTAAAATTATCTTTTTCTTGTTTCCTATTCTAGATAAACATTTGTGTCGACGGACTTTTTTAATCTACATCCAATCTGGAAGATTCCCACAATCCATTTTCCTAACCAAGCCAAATATCATAAGTTCTGGATGATTTATAAAAAAAAGTTTACAAAAAAACTACTTAAAGATAAAAAAAATGTGTAGCCGTGTAAGACTATTTTTAGGATTATTTTGGAATTTGTGGTTTTTACACCTTTAAAACTCGCTAAATAAAACTTAAATTCATTAACATTGGGAAATACTGTATTGATGAATCATGACGTCACAGGTAGGCAACGTCCATAAAGAAGTTGCTTATTGGTTTGTACAGGATACTTTACCTAATCGTATTGGAACAGTTTGGTTGGTAATAATATAGTAAAGTTAGTTTAAGATGGATTTGGTAATATTTAACTAGGTTAAATTAGGTGCGGTTAGTTTAGATTATTCAAATTTATATTGAAAAATGACACCTCCACACGGGAATTGAAACAGGTAATTTTGGCTTAGTACACCATGTCCAGGTGCCAGCTTATAATTTATAAACTGCAGCTGAATTTTTTTTAAAAATAGGACACTATCTGTATCAAATTAGAACTCCAATATAATATGGTAGTTTATATTAGGCCATGTGAGTTTGGGCTAAATTTGTTTTTTTACCTGGCCGAGAAAAGAGGTCCTAGACTTCTCTATAGAATGCCATGTTGCCAGATCGTACACCGACACAGACAAGAGTTTCGCACCAGTCTCCCCCCCCCCCTTTCCCACCATTTCACTTATCTATTTCACGCTGTTAATCTATTTAACCTCAACGTTTTTGAGGTGGGGATTAAGATCTAATTCGCTACTGCCCACTCCCATTTTATTTGTTTTAAACACGCTTTCGACCTGTTTACTTAATTGTTTATAGGGTTGTGATTACAGTCGAATTTATGCTTGTTTCATCCCATTTCACTTATCTTGGACCCACTTTTGACCTATTTACTTCAACATTTATTGGGTTGTGACTAAAGTCGTATTCGAACCTGTGTCTTGTAGCAGTCAGAACCAATTGGGCGACAAGATTAACCCCGTCAATACGACCTCTGTGAGATCGAACACCAATTTCCTCCCCGTTGTCTTCGGGGTGAAACTATGTGGAGAATCAAATATTTGACAACCACACACATACACACACACACACACACACACACACACACACACACACACACACAAAGTGTCCCAGTTCAGATTTTGACGTCGGTCGTCAAGTTGATCCCAGAGGCGTCGTAAACGCCAACGTCCGCACCCAGACGTCCCTGACGCGTCGTTCAAAAGGGAGTTGTATAGTTCTGTGATGTAGGGTATGTGTGTGTAGAGGGTTGAGGGGTTAATGCAGGAGGTCCAGTCCACCATTCCTACTAGACACAATGTGTCGCTGGCAGCATTTGTGTTCCCTACCTCCCAACACACTTTCTCTCGGTTCAAATCGACGTCTGGCGCCTTGGCACTCCATTTCTACGGCCACTGAGTGAAACTTTGGGAAGAAAAGCGTGAAAGTTTTTTGTTAAGTGTCGGGAATCACAGCCCCCTTGGGGGGGTTTCTTGTAATGTGAGAAATATGTCTCCCTCCTGGCTCTCAAACAGTGGGGCACAACTTGTAAGCTACTTTCAAGTGTTTATTAAGTCTAGGGAAAACGTTGTCTTTGATTACATTTTTAGATAGCATATTAATTTTTAGCATAGCTTCCAATTTTTAGGTACTAACAATTAGAAAGTATGTTATAGTAGATTTATTATCTTGGCTAGGTAGTTTTTTTTATCAAATTCATTTTTGGTTTTTTTATAATATTATTAATCGACCTTAGTGGTATTAGATTAAAGTGATCTCCTCAGGACCCGAAGTTCATAGTCCAAACACAGCTAGCTAGGGTTGACAGATTTGTCTTGAGGGATGAAAATCCATAGCATAACTTCCTTTGAAGTGGAAATAGATCTGTTGGTCCCATGTCAATTTTGACATGTAAAAGTATCTTGGAAAATATGTGAAAATAACTCTCCTGAAAAATTGGTGGGCCCTTTCGCTCTCACTAATAAAAATTCTCGTGTACTAATGTAATCAGTTGGTTCAGGAAGTGCATGCTAAATATCTCAATTAAAATAAAATAAAATGTTATTTATATGTATAAAATAATAATAAGTATGGATCAATTTTTAATAGAAAGGGGTTTATGTGACATCTAAAAAAGTTACTTTTTCTTCTTTCACGTATTCGTACATATAAAATAGTATAAAATCATTAATATTTGCCCCAAAAAGTATTTGTTTTTTCTCAAAGGTCATTTTCATGAAAATTTAACTATAATTTATAAGTAACTCAAGGCTAATAACTTAAGACCAGGCTGAAGAAAATATATTCTAAATAAATTGGAGAAGGACCATGATTAAATATAAATTTATTCACTACTTCTTAAAACCCATACATGCTAAACTTAATCTAAATAATACCTACCACATCCTTACCCCAATAGAGTAATTAATAAGTTTTTCTATGGCCCATATAGGCATTAAGACACGATGTTAAATAGAAGTAAAGAGTTTTAAAATTAAACTATGGTTTAATGTTCTAAATGATTTTTTTGGCAGATATCAAAGTTTAATTAAAGATTTTATGATACATTTTCTAAAATTTATATCAAATTAACTCAATTTATTTATATCAAGGCTAGAAATACTTACACAATCACAAAATGGGTAGGCATATCCATTTTTTATTCCATTTATATTTTAAAATAAACTATCATACTTACAATTATTAAATTCTTCAAAACAATATTTCTGGTACCCTCTAGCCTTACAAAACTATCGATTAGGAATTACATTACCATTTTTCAATCCCTACCCCCTCGTTCACCCTCAAAGCGATTGTAAACGTGAGAGCTATTTTTAGTAGTACAGTGGTATGGAGTGGTCCACATAAATGGCCATTTTTTCCCCCTGGTCATAGTGGAAGTATGGGGGGAGGGGGGGGCGTGAAGGATCCATCTCTCTCACCTACCTCTTACTAAAACCTTCTCTTCCGTCCCCTTCATATAAGCTTTTCCCCGCACCCTAATCCATCCTTTCTATAACGCACTCACGTCTAGATGCCGAGCAAAGTGCTTGATGAAGGAAACGATGCCATCTTAAAATTGCCACCTCCTTCTCTTATCTGCGGTCCTATTCAATTCGACCTGACTCTAATATCCAAAACCCTGATGTGTGTGTGTGTGTGTGTGTGTGTGTTGTGTGTGGGGTGAGAAAGTTTGGGGAGGGGGGGGTGTCAGGGGTTGTTCCAGCCATGTAATTGAATACTACTGAGTGGTTGGGTTACTTTACTTACTTAGGATTTATATTCGAAAAATAGAGGATTAATTGAGTAAGCTATCTGGAAAAATAAGATAGTGTCACAATTAAATTGGAAAAATGTACAATACCAAGATATATTTTTATGGCTGTTAAAAATTACTATCCCCATTCATGACTGGTCTTTCTAATGTTTTGGACTCACATGTACTTGGTCGTCATTAGCAGGGAGATTTAGAAAGTTGTTTGGTGGTTTTTAACATTGTGACTTTCATTGCGTCTTTACTACCATCACTTCAGGTAAGTGCTGGTGCGTTTCTTTAAAATGCATATTTGTTATTCTATAATATTATGTTAGTACAAACTGGGGATAAGCCGAACAGAATAGTAATGTATATACAGTACTAAAAGTAGTTATTTAACGGAAAATTATCTTTGAAATTTACTATAAATTTTCCCCTTTTTTGGTCAAACATGTTTTTGAACGTAATTTTTAATAGGTCAGAAAGTTGTTAAAAAGTTTTAATAAAAAAAATTAACAAACAAAAAAAGAACAATCTAAAGATACTTTATGAAAAGTTTTAGAATAATGATAAAGATCACCAAGGTTATTCTTATCAAATAGTTTTTTTTGCCAATGCCCGGGATTTAATAAAACTGTTGAATTAAAGATTTCTGCTTCTCTAAAATACTTGACATGAACCATTATCGTCCGAGGGGCTAAGTTCTACTGGTTCTGATGGTAGAAAAGAGTATTATATAAGCTACTAGTCCAATGGGAACGAAGGGGGGGTTCGGGGATGACGGGAAGTTTGGAAAAGGAGAAGATGGAAGCTATGAAAACCATCGCAACATGAGTCCTTGCGGTCAGAGATTGAAATCCGAGTTGCGGACCACGCTACAGCGGTCAAACCGGATTGATTCTAAGACGCCTCCTGTCTTATATTTTAGAACATTCTCACCCTCCACTCCCTTCACTCTTATCATCAACTGACACCACGGTGGTTGGCACAGAATTTCCCACACACCCATCACACAAACTCTTCTTGTCAAACCTTTCACTTGGACATAAAGGATCGAGATGATTTGGTACAAGACGAGGATTCCTTTCTAAGCTGCAAGTCAAATAACGCACTATAGGACAAGAATAGAATAGAGGACGCGATATATTTCAATACGTTTACTATATATACGTGTTCCACGTCATTCTACCCTTCCTGGATATCTGAATGTACACAAATAGGTTAGGGATGAATAAGGTAGGATATAGAAAAAAATATATTCGCGCTTTCCTAGAGGAAGAGTGGAAAACCATTTAGGTAAAACCCTCCTAAGACCATACTAGTATTCGGATAGAATCGAGGTTGGCACCTTAGTCCATGTGCCCACAAATGCGGGTAAATTTTTTTTTCTCCACCGTGTCTAAATATGCGTTCGAATAACACGCATACAAACATTACAATGATGAAGTAGGAATGAGAAATTTAGAGTTTTCAGAAGAAATGTACACGCATTTGTGTGGAGGGAGAGTGGTAAATCATTTAAGAAATACGATCCTAAGTATAACTGACTGGGATTCTAACTCTCATTTCCCCGTCATCATCGATCCAGTACAATACGATAGTGGCGCATTAGATCATGTGAGAACCGATATGGGCAAAACCAAGTTTAACAGCTAATCAAAATGTCTCCTTTATGTTTAAAACTGGATCTATGAATGGTTAAGTCTTATTTATTGAACTAGTCATCGGAATAATGTGAAATTAAATTTATTCACACCTTCTTAGGTGGTATCCGGCATCGATCTTCCAATAAACTGGATTAGAGGTAATGGTTCGAATCCCAACCGAACTTATTGAGGGTGTTTTTTACCAAAATGGTACATTATTACTTCTGAATGCAAATGTGACTACACATGCTCTCTAAATTCTACTCTATCTATGTTTTAAAATGCGGATATCTTAATTACGTATTTGGTAACCTGGTGGTCTAGGGGTAAGGTGGCAGACTTCTGTGCTGGGGGTCCGGGGTTCAATCCTAGGTCCCAGCACAGATTTATCTGATTACCAAACCCTTCCTTCACCTCTGACAAGATGTGTATTAATCACAACTTATTAATGTGAGGAATAGCCAGGCCTCCACCGTGGTTCGGATCCCACGTTCAACTGTAGGTCCTCCATTTAATCTCACAATCACCCTACCATTACACATTAGCGTAAGTGCGTATAACCCGAACGGGTAGTAAGACGCGGTGATAATAATAATAATAATAATTACGTATTTAGATGCAGGTAGAGAATAATTTTCCAAGTGTCAAACACGCGTCACGTCTTACTACCTGTTCAGTTTATATGCATAGGCCTATACTATATCTACTCTCATACATTATGGATGAGGAAGGAAGCATTTTAGATGTAATTTAGACGCATTTGAATAGAAGGAGAGTGGGAAACTATTTAGGGACAAACCACCCTCTCTAGACCCAACTGTGATTCAAACCCTGGTTCCCCCTTCATCAACAGACCAGTCTATAACCAAAGTGACAGATTTGGCCATTCGGCCACTGAAGTGGTTAACATACAAATTACAAATAATGTGTGTATAACCATATCGATGGGTGCGCTGACCTATTGTCGATGCTGACGGGGAGGCTGGGAATCAAATCTCGGGCAGGTCCTAATGATTATTTTTCCTAATTAATGTTGTTTAGTTCTCCACATAAATGCGGGTAAACCTCCTCTAAATTCTACCTAACTCATTCCTACCCTCATAAATATACTTAAAATGCGTACATTCCCAGCACCGGTGCAAGATATCTTGACGCCTTAGGCAAAATATCTGTTAGCGCCCCCCTTCCTCCCCCCCCAACCATACATGGTTTAAATCATTTCATTTCTACTACTATTCAAAAGTCATACTAATGAACCTTTTGAATTTGGATATCCATACTTTATACACATTTGAAATGGAAATCAGTCACATACTTTTTTAAAAGTGAAAAAAACACAGCTAAGTCAATAATTAATACATATTTATTGCCAGTAAATGGTACTTTAGTATATCAAATGCTTAGAAATATTTAATAAAAGTGTAATATATGAAAATTAACTTAGAGTACTATAACCGTAAGATTTAATTGCTAAAGACTGCAACACGTATTGATTGAACCTGACGCTTGTAAACAAACGTTTGACACTAGAACAACACTAGCACCCCTGGTGGCAACTAGTGAAAACAATAAATCTTAGTTGAGTCAAAGAACATCGGAACAACTTCGATACTAGTCGATCTATACTGCTCATTCGTAAAAATGAGCGATGGAATCTACTTTTCTTAATTGATTACAAATCGGCAGCGTTAATATGTAAAATATATTACTATATATTAATAGATTAAAAATAATTACCTATATTAAAGTTATAAATAATAATCTGCTCAGTTAAGTTAATTTTTATTTTAGCTAATTTTTCATAATCGAACTGTAAACCATCTTAAATCTGCCGTCGACCATTGCGCCACCAGCTTCTGGCACCTTAGGCCGTTGCATAGTTCGCTTATATGGTCGTGCTCTATAGCCTACATTCTGTACGGAAAATGTGATGAAATTAAGGTAGAGTCATAAACGCTATAACTTGTTAAAATAATTATTGGAACTAGTATATTAGAAAGTATAAAAAATACACCTTGACTTATAAACCAGAACTTCAATAAAATTTGCTTGGCTGTGATCATTTTAAAAGTGGTCTATAGATGAAGGGTCCTCATAATAACATAGATCTATATAAATATCCGTATGTAGACTATGTGTATAATATGTATAGCAGGATTCTTATAGAAGCACTTTTTAGAAAATACTTTTTTTGCGGTCAACATTGTAATATATTATTAGTGGGGTTTTATATATACTGATAATATCTACAAAAATGTGACAGACATAGATTATATGAATTGACTTAAGAAAACAACAAATAACTTTTAAGTAACTTTTGTAACTGTCAGATATGGTTCTACATATCATAATCCTACGATAGTTTTGTGTGTATTCTTGTACCTGACACGGCGCAGCCCGAGTATGATGTATGTACGTCATACCTTCCAGTACCAGTCTACTTGATAAAAGCAATCCCATTCGTTCATCCCCTTAACCTCCCCTTCCCGCCACACCTTCAAAGTACTTGGGGGGGGGGGGGATGTGTAAAAGAGCCAGCCTTTCCTTTTTTTATGGGGGAGGGAAGTGATANGGGGGGGGGGGGGGGCTTACACAACATAGAGTGGAAACGTGAAAATTAGTTACTACTCTTTCAGTTTTAGTTGACATTTTTAAAATTGCTCTGGTGAGTTTTCATACAATTTTACTTTATTACCGCATCTTATTGCCTGTTCAGAGTATACTCAAATATGATTACTACTCTAATTGGGTAAGGATGGGGTGGAAAGAGAAAGGGAAACCGTTTATGAAACAACATCCAGAGTAGACCCAACCATCAAAAAATAGATAGTAATTTGCTTCACTAGAAGTGACTTAAGTATGTATTCCAGAATAATATGATATTTTTATCTCTTAATAAAATGTTTTAAATTTTTTGTCACCAGATTTAATAAATTAACTTACTTCTAGCGCAATATAAAAACCTACTCTTGTGTAAACTATCTCAACCAGAATAATCGAGAGATGTCTCTCAACTTTCAATCCTCTTATGAACGATGTTAAAGATCTTTTCAATAAGAAGAAGAAGAAGCTATTAGAGGCAATGGGGTTGGACATCCTTTTGAATTACGATCTTCATTCAACTGGTCGGACAAATCCACCCCTACCGCCTTCCTCCCTCCTTCCCACTTTTTCGTACATCTACCAGAAGATATCCCGGGTTTTTTTATGCCGTGATGTTGGCAATAAGCGAGATAGCTGACTGTTGGGAGGGGGTATGGGGTGCTGTTTAGAAGGTATGAAGGGGGTTCTCGCAAAGATGGATGGTCTTTATTGGGGGGGTGTCTCAACTTACTGGAAACATCTGCCAGTAGCTGGTAGGGGTGAGCGGTAGGCTTAGATGATAGGTTGAAGGGAATTTTACAGAGGAAAGGGACAATCACGAAATTGACACCGGTTTTTGTTACGAAGAGTCAAATGGAAATTGTGTGGAAAATAAAAAAAGCCATATACTAACGTTTCAAAAGTAATAAAAGAATATATATAATTATAAGGGGTATATATATTTATATAATAACATATATGGTTTAGATTTAGAAATAAATCATTGACGTACACACAATTATCGTTTCCGCACAAGATTTGTAAAAAGAAAACTTTTTAAACTGTTTTAATATTCATTTTAATACGTTATCATAACCAAATTACATTATGGTCCATATAAAAACAACTTTCTTAGATTTCAAGTATAGCTTAAGCTATTTTTCCAGTGTTGGATACTTTAAGGTATTAGGCTTATAAATAGCACTCCGTAAATGTACTATATAAAACAAACTTTTAAACAACTTATTCAAGCTAAGAATGACATATCTAGGCAAAGCAAACCATCAAGAAACAAAAACTCTTGATTTAGGTGAGACATTATTACGTTTTTTGGACCATAAATCATTTCCCGGATTTTTTTCCAGCTAAAAAAATCCCCGACACCGTTTTTACCTGGCAGCAAAAAAAATCCTCGATTTTTTAAAATGGTTTCTGTTTTCCCTGTCTGAGCCATCATGTATTAGTATATTGCCATGTTAATAAACCTATAATTTGTACAAACACATAATTTTTTTTTTCTTTACGTTTAACAAAATGGTTGCTAACGATTTAATAACAATGGGATGGATAAGAAAGACAGCTTATATATTGTAGGAGGACCATTCTTCTCACATCCAAGAAATAATATTTATGTACCGGACTTATTTAGTCCTAGATTTTGTGCCCAATAATTTGTTAAATAAATTTAAAAAAAAATTCTACAAAAAGTACCATGCCATCGCAAGAACCATTTCTTCAAAACATTTAAGGTTATGACAAAATAATTGACTGAGCATATCTAGGCTCTATTTTAACTTGACCATTTGGCATTTTGTCTTTCTGTTTATCTGTCTGTTCGGATATGTGTTACGAGATATTCAAATCCAAAATTCGGGAAGTACATTCTTTGAGCCTAGGCCTAACAACATATGTATACAAAGTTATTTGATCTGATCATCCGTTTAAAATGGCGGTCACTCAAAAATGTGTATGTTATGTTTTTTTCCGCGATAATTGACATATGAGTGGACCAAATGTAACAAAATTTACCTGTGATAGTTTTTTTTAACCTAAGACAAGCGATGTATGTATATTGTTTTTCAATCTAGTTACTCGTCTCAATATGGTGTACACTATTTTTTTCATTTTGTTTAAAAGCTTATCTCAATTGATTTTAATTTATATTAATAAGTAATCAATCGAGTTCCTAGTGAATGTTTCTTAAAAGTTTGACAAGTATTTCGAGACTGACATATTCACCGCTTCTTACTAACCGTTCGGGTTATGAGCAGACTGACGTCCTCAATTGAGTCAACGACATTTATTTACTTCGAATATAATTTACCATTGGATATAGGGATAGAATACTGGTTTGTTTTATGTATAACTTTATCCGAAAGGAAAATAATTCACTTCAAATCCAATGAGAAATTGCAAGAGATATTTTAAATTGAAATATAAAAAGAAATCTCAAAACTGTATTAGCGATAAGAACATTAAGGGAGTGAGGTCTATTTCTCACAGAACTACTATTTATGTCTTACATTTACATTAATAATTTCAGTGCGTATGCTAATTACTTACCTTATTGTACAGTATCCTATCACTTTAATTACGTCGTAACATTTCATAAATAATTTATTGACACACATATATATAGAACAAATGACCAGAGGGTGTATTATGAACTGTTTAAATATCAACTACATTCTCTATAACCTGCCTTGGTGGCCGCTAGGTATAAAGCGTCACTCTCGCGTTAGACCAGGCTGACGATGACAGGGAGATCGGCGTTTGAATCCCAGTCGGGTGTACAGAGGTTTTTACAAATTGGTTTTCCCCTCTCCCTCGGCGCAAATGCGGGTACACTTCTTATTAATTCAACCTTGCTCATCCCCAACTTACTAGCGTAATTAGTACATATGCGTATAACCTGAACAGGTAGTAAGACGTGGTGCTAAAAAAAAGACATTTTCGGGCTCTAACCAGTGATTTTTGAATGGATGATCCAAAAAAGTCTCAGAAAAAATAGAAAAATAGATTACGTTAGCTTAAACGAAATGCACTCAAATTATCGTGAACCGGGAATAAATACCACCTCAAATGCATCCAGATCTGAGTCAAACCTTGACCTCCTCGTTACCAGTAATCTATTCTATTGCGAAGCTTATGCCTTAAACCATCTGACCATAGACAAGGATCGAACCTACATTAATTAATTAAATCCACTTGTAAAATATTTCCGTTGACCCGTCTCCCTCCAGAAGTACATGGGAAACGCAGATGAAACAGAGGCCTACATTAGTCGTGTGTAAGCTTATAATTAATTAATAGCCATTCCCATAAATGGATGTTGGGAGTACCAAGCAAGCTTTCATGGAACGCTTCGACGAAGGAATCTCTCATGTATGCCCTGCGCTCTTTTGTCAGGTTTAACAAACTATAGATACACTCTGTTCTAATACAACATAGACCAACAGGGACCAACAGCATTCATATCAGCCTCGGACTGCCAAGGTTCACATCCTGACCGTTTTAGTATACGACCTGATCGTCCTGGATTCATGTGCGTCAGTTACAGCTCAGCGGCCAGCGCTAGATTTAAATATGTGTTCATGCGCGAAGTAGCTTTACGGTTACCAACCAACGATTCTGGAGGGTTTGAATAAATTGAAGCTCACATATTAATAATCAGGGTTAATCTATTCAACACTTTAACATTTAAAAGATGAATATTAATAATTAATGTTGAGCTTGAGTGACAGGTTCATCTCCATACCTTTTGGCTGCCCGAGGGTTTATCACACGTCCGATCTGATGCTGGTATGACCGCGAGTGTTTATCACATGTCAATATAGTCTAGCTCGCGAGTGTTTATCACACGTCCGAGCTGATGCTGGTATTATCGTGCTTATCACACATCCGATCTGGTGCTGGTATGATCGAGAATGTTTATCACACGTCCGATATGGTTTCTGGTAATATCATGAGTGTTTATCCCACGTCCGATATGGTTGCTGGTATGATCATGAATGTTTATCTTACGTCCGATCAAGTTGCTGGTATGATCATGAGTGTTTATCCCACGTCCGATACGGTTGCTGGTATGATCATGCGTGTTTATCCCAGGTCCGATCAAGTTGCTAGTATGATCATGAGTGTTTATCCCAGGTCCGATACGGTTGCTAGTATGATCATGCGTGTTTATCCCAGGTCCGATCAAGTTGCTGGTATGATCATGAGTGTTTATCCCACGTCCGATCAAGTTCCTGGTATGATCATGAGTGTTTATCACACATCCGATACGGTTGCTGGTATGATCATGAGTGTTTATCCCACGTCCGATCAGGTTGCTGGTATGATCATGAGTGTTTCTCTAATTGCAACCACGAGTGTTCCTGCCACAAGAAGTAAACTTCCACGTCTAGTGCGTTGAAATGATATGAAACAAATATATTCAATATAAAAACCGTGTGTCGATCCGTGTTGTGTTGTGTTGTGTCGTGGGGACAGAACCAAAACATAAATTGAACCCCCTCCCCACCTTCCTAGGGGCACTATCCTTGAAAATATGATTATCTAAACGAAAACCAATCATGATAAATATTATTTGTTTTTAGTTTGTGTTGCAGAATATGTTGAGTCAACAGATATTTCCGTAAGCTTGTGAGTTGATACATCACTCAAGAAGATGATGCTCTCTATTTTTTAAGCAACGCGTCTTACTACCAGTTCAGGTTATACATCTATGTAATAACTACTCTAATGTGTTAGGGAATAATAAGGTTGAATTTAGATTAAGTATACCCACATTTGCATGGAGGTAGAGTGGGAAACAATTGATGAAAACCAGCATCAGTACACCCGATCAGGAAGGAAGACAGATTTACTCGTCATTGGTAATCTAGTATATTATGGGAGGTACGCCCTAGTCCACGAGGCCACCGAGGCGGGTCTGATCTCTATAAACAGCAAACGTGTGAATCAATCTTTATTATACAGGCTTTTACTCGTTTTACGAGGTGAACAAGAAGAATTACCCTTGAATTCAGAGCCATTCGAGTGAATGAGTTTTGAAAATTGATGAGAAATGTGGGACATATCTCGTAAAGCATGAGAACAGCTTATGGGAAGGACACAAACTTTTTCTATAAAATGTATTTCTAACAATAAGGAAAAAAAAATTCTTTTGAAATGATGGATGCTGGTTGCGCCGCCCAAATTTCATGAAGTCATCGCTTGCCCCATTGTAAATGTGTTCGTATAGATTTTTCAGGGCATTTGTTATAGTTTTCAAAAAGGAGAAGGTGGGGAGGGGTTATGTCAAAGGTTTGAGGGAAAAAAATACATTTTTTTATTCGTTTTAAATTTTTTGTTCATGTCAAACTATGACACACAATAAAGCTATTTTCATACAAAATTCAATACAAACTGTATGTGCCTGTAAGCTTATCGTTCCTTATTTAAAGTTAAATTAATATTTTTAAAATTCAAATATTTATTTTAAAGAAGAACAGTAACATTTAAAACTAATTTTATTATGATTATTTTTCAGAAAACATATCTAAAACCATGCACTTTCCACTCTTTCCATCATAATCCAAATAGTTAAATTGATAGTTATGAAATTAACGTTTTAATAAGGCAATGTATTTTTCATCAAGTCTGATATATCAGTTAAATTATCAATATATTTGAGCTACATTTAATTACTAATCATATATCATACCTATAAGACATAATATGATCATATTTCATAGATCAAACAATATATCATACTATATTATAGATATATAATACTTTTAGCACAATCTATCATTCTTATAGATTGATAATTACATGTTTGATCTTTTATTAGAGACACATCATACTTATACCACATTCATTCATTTCTCATTGATCGGTTATGACATGCATCATAATTAAAACTCATGTAATCACCATTCATAAATGAAACTTAGAAGAAATTTTATCACTATTCATTAATCTAGATAGATGAAAAATCTTCCCAGAAAAAATTATTAAACCTCATATATAATATCAATTTTTTACTCTTTCTTGTTTGTTCAAAGTCTTATGCATATTACACCCGCTCTCCAGCCGGATTATATTTAGATGTTTCAAGAAGGATTAAAAAAAACTTAACTACCGTCCATGTGATATCAAAGAGACCAAACTCAACCACATTACAATTCAAAAGCTTCAATCACTGTAGAGATGTCTGCCTGTTAAGAATCCCAAGTTTGGTCCCTGGTACGGTCGCAAATGACTAGTTTGGAATTTGAGAGAGCTCCCTTTCAATAAATCATAATTTAACGTTTTGTGAATTTACAATGCTCGTCTAGGAATTAATTAGGATGAGTCATAGATGACCAACACTCTGAAACTAAAGTGTACAAAGTAACTAACACGATACATACAGGCTTTGAAAAAGGTCAACTGCAAATCTCGGGATAGCTATGTGCTTTAAGTTAGTTATTATTATTATCTATGTATTTTTACTTTCTCTCTATCTTACAGGTAGAGAAAGTATGGTGATCGTCAAAAAATTTGAACTCTAGATTATGACGAATCTTGACGTTTCATGACTCTCTGAATCCGAAAAAGTGGTTTTTGAATTTCCGTCTGTCTGTCTGTCTGTACCTCCAACTAGAGCCTAAACTATTTTACCGATTGAGCTGAAACTTGATATCTAGGGTTTTCATAGGGTTGCCCCGAGGGGTTTTTGGAATTGGATATCTACCCCTAAAATTAAGGGTAGTTTACTGAAGGGAAAAAAGAGAAAAAGTCGATTTTCTCAAAATCGGCTCTAACGATTTTGATTAAATTTCATTTATGAACATTAATAAATATTCCAAACAAAATGGCTACTCTCAATATTTCGGCAAAATGGCTTTAAGGGCTCCGGTCTGATGCGTAAATTAACATTTTTTATAATAGCTCCGAAACTATTTGAGATATGAAATTACTTAGCATTACAAATATGTATATATATTTATAATACAAATATTTTATTCGAAACATATTTTTATAAAATCAATAATTTTCAATCTATACGCAATTATATATATATTTTTAACTTTTTGGACATTAAAGCTTAAGTATTGCGATCGTAAAAAAAACTAACCTGAAATGTTGATGGATGTCGACGTCTCATGACCCCCCGAACCCTAAAAAATAGTCTTTGCAATGCCGTCTGTCTGTGTGTCTATTAAAACTTAAAATTAAGGGTAGTTTACTGAAGGGCAAAAAGAGAAAAAGTCGATTTTCTCAAAATCGGCTCTAACGATTTTGATTAAATTTCATTTATAAACATTAATAAATATTCCAAACAAAATGGCTACCCTCAATATTTCGGCAAAATGGCTTTAAGGGCTCCGGTCTGATGCGTAAATTAACATTTTTTATAATAGCTCCGAAACTATTTGAGATATGAAATTACTTAGCATTACAAATATGTATATATATTTATAATACAGATATTTTATCCGAAACATATTTTTATAAAATCAATAACTTTCAATCTATACGCAATTATATGATTTTTTTAACTTTTTGGACATTAAAGTTTAAGTATTGCGACCGTAAAAAAAAACTAACCTGAAATGTTGATGGATGTCGACGTCTCATGACCCCCCGAACCCTAAAAAATAGTCTTTGCAATGCCGTCTGTCTGTGTGTCTATAAAAACTTAAAATTAAGGGTAGTTTACTGAAGGGCGAAAAGAGAAAAATTTGGTTTTCTCAAAATCTGCTCAAACGATTTTGATTAAAATTCGTATCTAGGCGTTGATTAAGATTATAAATAAACTGGCTATTTTCATTTTCCTATGAAAATGATTTTTAGGGTACTTTACAGAAGCGTTAATTTCCGTATCTCCACAACTATTGGAGAAACTAAACAACTTATCATTGCAAAATTGTAGGACTATTAGAAATAAAAAACTTTTATTTGACATATATTTTTATAAAAGCAGCAGTTTCTGAGATATTTGCAAATATATTAATACAATTTTGTGAGCTTTAGTTGTAAACATATACTACTTAAGTCTTAACGCAATAATTCTCCAATGCCATAGAGTAATTAAATATAAGTATCTAAAAAAGTATGTTATTTTTCCTTAAATCTCTTAGGAGAAATGTTTGCATAGCAATGATCTATCTCCATTTTAGACTCAATAGTCAATATTTACATTTTTTATTGGTCAAAATGTATAAATGAATAATTAAATATCAATGCGATGACTTGAAGATCTGCAACACTTTATAAAATTTTAAAATTTTAACCAGAAATCGAAATTTTAATACGAAGTTTTGACCCTTGTGGAAGACATTAAACTGTTTGAAATTCTCTTAGGTGGACAAAGATGCGCCTCTTTTCTCATTGATTCTATATCATTGTATATTATTTTATGCGTGTTCTTATGTGGAGTGGTGATGATACAATTTACATTATTCCGTTCAGAAATCTTACGAGTTTATAGAAAGAGAGAGAAAGTCTGTGCGGTGCGCCGTACCATTTATTTTAAATATATGTTTGTAGTTTTCTTAGCTCTTGCTTCTTTTGTCACTAGTTTAATCTACAACAAAGATGTGTATTTAGAAAGTGCTCGTCAACTATAGTAATAATCAAGAAGAGAATAATCTTTTTTTAAATCTACATTTTTTTATTGTTAACATTCGTGTTATTTTACTAAATGATTAGTACTAGTAGTTCAGTGAAAATAAAACCATGTTTTTAAGTTAGTAAATTCTACCGAAAATAAATAATTTCTCTAAATTGCTCACGAGACGCCCAGGATCAGAATGGTAGCGATTGAACGGATCAGGCAGGCTATAGCCAGTGCAAATAAATAAAGTCTATTTGTAATTGCTAAACAACACTAAACACATAAATACATAGTCTCTATTTTATTTATATGACTAACGTGGAGTAAAGTAGGAATTAAAAGAATTGTTTCAATTAAGATAACACAATCACAAATGTTTTTAATGTAAAACTTTTACGCATAGGAAAAAAATGTTAAGTGCATCATGCTAAGAATTATGTCATGTTATTATTGTTACTCCAGTCTTAAAATTTCTCTTGGGATTTAAAGCTAAAATATTTAAGTGTTTGAGAGTGTGTTTAAAGTTTTAAATTCGAATCCCTTTGGAAGATCCATTAAATTGTACACTTTTAAGTGGCTGCCATATTGAAATGGATAACCAGATTTAAAAATCATAATTCTAAAGTCATTAGGTCTATATTCAAAGAATGTTCCTGCCAAAACTTGGTTGAAGCTGGTCCACGGTTGAAGCTGGTCCACGAATTTGGTAAAAATTCTGAGCAAACAGACCAATTGCCAAACGGGCGAGTTTAGCCAAGACCTTTCCATGTTTGGTCAATCCTACATATTATTTCTGTTGTCAACATCCCTTTTACTCAATTATTACAAAGTCTGCAGCGATGAATGAGGTATCAGTGTATAGCATAATGACATAACATACTCAGTTTACGTTAAAACACATTGTTTGTTTAAAATTTAAGTTAAAAGAAAAATCTAAATTCAAGATAATTGTATTCTAACATCGGGTAATGTAAATTGTAAATACGTTCACATTAATAAACTCTCTTTGTTATTTTGTTTATAAAATTTGCCGAGTATTTAATTTCAACAACCCAACAAAAGACTAAATTTTTTGATGGTGGGTGTGGGAGGGGAGGTTGAATTTGCGAAAGTTTTGCAAGGGTTTACTGGTTATTTTTTAAATATTGATATTATGTATAGAAAGTAACAGGTGAAGGAAGACCACATAACTTGACGCAAGTAGATTTTTTAACTGTCAAAAAAGTTTCCACTTAACTGAATCCGACCCTACCATCCCTTTCTTAATGATGTTGCCTGCCTGGGGATTTCAAAAATATTTTCCAAAAAGGGTTGCATCTTAAATTGACTCACCTAAGCTATTTGAGCACTATCACACTTTGAAGCCAATGTATCAAATACAAATATAGGAAGAAAATAACTAATTTAGTCTTGTGAGGCCTCTAGATTACATGCTGATCACACTTACCCACTTCCATATAAGTGTATAAATACTGAAGCTGCTATTTGAGCCTGGACATTATTAACTTGCATTTTAAAAACTAGATTTTTCTTGTTTCATATTCTAGATAGACATAAATTCTTCCATGAGCTTTTTTTAATCTAAATCTTGGTAGGAAATTTCCTACTGGACATTTTCGTTAATAAACCATATAAACTGATCTGTAGACGATTTAAAAAAATATGTCTTTACAAAAAACTACTTTAAGATAAAACATAATATTGGGCCAATGTAAGATTATATTTATAATTATTTCAAAATTAATGGTTTTTTTTCAATGTTATATCCTTAAAACCAATCGAATAAAATTAAAATAAATAGACATGGTGAATCCTATCTAGACTTGGGGTGACGTCACAGGTAGGTAATGTCCTTAAAAAAAAATAAACCCACAGTGTTTATTAACTCGTTTCCTCCATTTAACTAGGTTTATACAAGTGTGAATCATTTATACCCTCTTTACACCAAGCGCTATCCCCGCTGACCAACACGTGTTGGGACATTTGGGCCGGGGTCAGGGGGTCGTTAAATGACCTTCCTCCCTCCTCAAAAGCCACATCCAAATGTTACCCAAAATACCGGCTCCATTAGCGCTATTGATGTCCTGGTAATGATCCTGGCTATATCTTCGTAAGAAAGGGTGTAAAGTACAGTATGTGGATTGTGGGTGAGGGGGGCGGGAACTAATCAGAGGGGTTTCACGACAGGCTTTACCTAACAGACCAGCCATTACCAAACATCTTTATGGCTCATTGTCCTCACGATGTAATTTGTCAATTTAGTGTCGCTTGTCTAATACATGCCTTGGCCAGTTTGAGATGAAGCAAGGGTCAATTATCTCGGTACCATCAATTACTCTAGTTCAAAGTTTTACCTTATTTGAGTGTTGTTTTACCTTCTCAAATTAGCAAACATTTTACTTTCTCCTTTCCATGTTCTTTTTTCTAAGCTTTGTTTTATTTTCCCCCGACGCATCTTACTACCCATTTGGTATACCCATTTTAATAACGCTTGTTATATTAAATTATAAATAAATTTATCCTAATTTACTTGGTATAAGAATGGAAAACTATTTAAAAATTCACCCTTAATAAGGATTCGAGCTCAGAACAACCATTACTGATGAACCAGACTAGATCAGGTTAGTACCCACCGATGTGGGTCTAAGGTTTACTATTTAAATTTAAATTATGGTCTAACCCAGCCAGGCAGTGGGTGTGAAATGCACACATCTTTGAACAAACAAAAAAATAAAAAGGAGGAAAAAATGGGTGGAAATAGTATTACGTTTTATAATTATTCTGGGAAATTCTGTCATTAAAATTAGAATCATACTTTGGTTAACTTTTTAAACGTGTAGTTTCGTTAAAATGTTCATTACTCTAATTATTATTGTAACTAATTTGCTTAGAATGAAGAATAAAAGTTTTTAAACAATATACTTTCAGAAAAATGATCATAAAAAAATAATAATTTAAATGTCAGTGACGTTCTTTAAAATAAACAATTGCATTTGCAAATTGTGAGTTTGAAACCCACTTAAATAAGCTACATGCAGAATCCGAGACTCTTAACTAAGCTAGCAGTACTTATTCTGACTAAATTAAACTACTAGATTGATTTGGTCCGTATATCAAGTGCTGATGTATCCGTGTTAAGCTCTAAGTCAAGCTTGCTTTCCATTGTCCAACCCATGCTTATGAACGGACATTGTGATGAATCAACAAGCAATGTGGCCTATTCCTTTGTTAATAAACTCGTCATGAAAATATAAAACAAATTTATCCATCCCGTATAAAAAATCCAGATATAATAAATATAATACGTTAATGATATTTTTTAACACCGCATCCTACTACCTGTTCAAGTTATACGCATATGTACTATTTACGCTAATGCGTTAGATATGAGGAAGGTTGAATTTATAAAAAGTGTATCCTAATTTACGTAGAGGGAGCGTGGAAAACCATTTTGGAAAAATCCCCCTCATTACACCCGACCGTGATTTGAACCCCTATCTTCCTGCCATTTGTAGTCTAGTCAAACACAAGAGTGACGTTTTAGACTATGCGGCCACCGAACTAGCTCTTCAAGATATCCACAATTAAATATTATGCGACTCTTCTTTCCGGGATGTAAGATTCCAAAGTATTGCAAAACACTACATACAATCTCTTTCAGACTCTATAAATGGTGGAGTATTCTTCTGAAGCAAGGAAGGGTGGACAATAAAAGGATGTAGTACCGAACATTCTAGAAGCCTAAAGGAATATTCTTAAGGTACGTCTTCATATATAACTGACACCCAGTATCTGAGGAGATCTCACGATGGTAAGACGGGCGACACACTTTGGACATTCCAATCAGATTTTAACTTAATATAATTAATGGTCTCCGAGTAGACTTAGCGTTTTTAACACGTGCAGCCACGTCGACTTTTCCTTCAATTATATAATACGTGATTATGATATCAGATAACACAACAACACATTTGCTAATATGTTTATGATAAAGTAATCGGTGTTTATATCTTATTGTAACTAAATAATTTAATAAATTAATCAAACATTAACACCCTCTATAACTATACAATTATTGTCATCACCACCCGCAAACACCAAATGTTACTTGAAAACTACGCTGCCTAACGGGATGGCACCATCGCATAGCAACATAATCACCATAAACCCCTCAAAGTGTAACATTACGAATATGTCACCAAAGGTGGCGTGATTCATAAATTAATAAACCACCATCCATAAAGCTCCATAATTGTACAATACCAACTTATAGAAATACACCATTTGGAAAGGGTATATCTTGTCACATAGATTTCATCCGATTCAAAACCTTTCACAGATAGTCAAATCTCTAAAGATATCTTGAACGACACTGAAATACATCTTATAAAATAATAATACCCACCCTCTATTTTTTCCTATCTTTATTTTCTTTTTGTATTAAAAAAATAGGTACTAGTTTTGAGTAATTTTTACTGAAGTAGAGAACTACACTTGTATTTTTAAAAGTGGTTTGCCTTGGTATCATTGCATCCCTTATGATCAAAAGAGTTTAACACGTCTACACTAAGGCAAAACAAAAATATCTCGTATTTATTTTCTTGAAGCTTTTTTTCTCCTCGTCGGCCATCACTAAATGCTACGCAAGCACTTGGCTGCCACCGAATCTCTTCAACGTGATGACACCCCCTACTAGCTCGGTTGGGGGTGCCAGATGAGATAGGGGGTGAAGAGAGTTTTGTAAGGGTTACAACAAGAGGGGAGGGGGGGATGAAAGCTATTACAAGAGGAGGGTTGTAATACGGCGTCTGTACACTCGATACCCATCCATCCCTTCTGCACAACGTGACGCTTCACCCCTTCCAAATCTTATGAAGATCCAGTAGAGCCACCCAACCCACCCACTAATCCCTCCACCTTCGCAGATGAATTACAGGATGAAGAGACGCCAGCTATTCTCAAGCCAACATTATTCTCTGACATGGATCACCTTACCAAGCAAGGCCTTGCCGACTGTTTGCAGGACTGTAATCAGAGTTCTCACCGACATAGATAGGCGAGCGGTTAGCATGCCTACCTCCAAACTTGGATCCTCGCAGTCTGTAATATTTTGGATTTTTTTTTTTTCAAAATTATTTACCAATCTTTCTTTAAGGGATTGCTTTGCAAGTTCTTTAAAATCCACCTCACTCAACTTGGATATTTGGATTATAGAGTTTCAATTAGTTCTTGATACTATTGATAATAGGGCCTTCTGTGCTGGGCATCTGGGTTTCAATCCTCGGTACCAGCACATATTTATTTGATTGCCAAACCCTTCCTTCACCTCTGACAAGACATATATTAATCACAACTTGTGAATGTGTGGAGTGCCAGAGCTCCACCGTGGTTCGGATCCCACGTTAAACTGTAGGTCTTCCATTTCATCTCACAATCACCCTACCATTGCACATTAGCGTAAGTGTTTTCAAAATTATTTACCAATCTTTCTTTAAGGGATTGCTTTGCAAGTTCTTTAAAATCCACCTCACTCAACTTGGATATTTGGATTATAGAGTTTCAATTAGTTCTTGATACTATTGATAATAGGGCCTTCTGTGCTGGGCATCTGGGTTTCAATCCTCGGTACCAGCACATATTTATTTGATTGCCAAACCCTTCCTTCACCTCTGACAAGACATATATTAATCACAACTTGTGAATGTGTGGAGTGCCAGAGCTCCACCGTGGTTCGGATCCCACGTTAAACTGTAGGTCTTCCATTTCATCTCACAATCACCCTACCATTGCACATTAGCGTAAGTGCGTAAAACCCAAACGGGTAGTAAGACGTGGTGATAAAAATATTATTATTATTATTAATTATTATTATTATTATTAATATTGGGGCGTAAGAACAAATCAAATAAATATACATTTTCAAACTCTATATTATGATGGATTATCTTATATCATTTCGAACATTAAAAAGTGGGTCTTACAATTATGTCTGTCTGTCTGTCCTTGTGGCTAGAGCCGATAATTCTCGATGTATTTTGTTCAAATTTGATACAATATTTAGATGTTATATGGACATACCTTGAGGCAAAATTTTAATTTTGTTTCTACCTTAGCTTAGTGATGACAGACTCTTTCGGAAATAGCTTTAGCGATTTTGTTAATAATGGATATCTGGGTAGAGTTTGACATGACATATAGCACTGCATACTGGTTTTTTAGGGTAAAATTTGCCAAACGATAGCTTGCAAATAATTTATTTTTCGAAAAATTTAATTTTTTATGAAATGGCTATAACATTTTTGTTCAAAAGGGTTATCTATATTTTTACATGATTAATTTAAGAAAAATCACTTGAAGCTAATTTACTGTTGAAAGGTATTTTAAATAAAATTATTAAACTTTATTTAATAAGACTATATGAAAAATAATGTGCGACGTTATCATACTATTTATTTTTAAAAGTAGCTATTGCTGTCTAATGATTTTCAAACGTTACTTCCCTAGCCAGATAGTAAACGTAACATGTGAACCAGTGAGCCTAGTAATATTCCGTAGCTACGGTATGTAAACAACGTAACAGGGGTAGCTTGCGCCCTCCCCTTCTAAGTTTTTTTTTTGGTTTAATTCAAACACTTCACTTTAATTCGACCCTTTTAAAACACAAGAGAAGTTTGAAGCCACCAGGCGGAGCTTTAGAAAGTTTTTTTTTTAAGAGGTGAAAGGGAAGAGAAAAAGGTTTAGCAGTGTGCTCGAAAAGAGGCTTTGTAACTTGAAACGAGACAGACAAAATGATCTAGACGAGACGAACCAAAGTTAGAAAAAAATGCCCCTTTGTGGGGTTGTTTCAAGTAGTACCTAAAACTTCTTTTTAATCACTCTTCTAATTTGACGCAAAACTTAGAATGTATAATATAAGTACCAAAGAGTGATACACTGTGCTCGGGTTGCGTGGTTCATTAAGGTTCTTGACCACAATATTTAAGAGACTCTGGTTCGACTCATTGCGTTTCGAAAAAAGATTTGAGTGGGTGTAAGTCATCAAATTTCCATGCGGCTTTCACTTTTGACTGATAGAATCAATTCAGATTAAATAATCATATCAATATAATTACATTATATTAATGTAGGTTTTTTCCATCTGTATGAGGTATAAGTATTTTAATTAGGCAAATAAAGAATAGATAAGGAAGTTAAAATTTATTGTAAAGATACCCGCATTTTCGTGGAGGGGATGAAAGAAATCGTTTTAAGGAAAACACATTTAGTTCACTCAGCCTCCTTCCATGACCGGCTAACTAAACTAATTGATCCAGAAATTCAGCCCATGTGCCCACTGATTAAGGTCTTTACTTTTTCATTTTCTAAACCTACTTTCAAAACATTTTCATATCCGTTCAAGCTATACGCGTATTTACACTAATCGGAAAGATATGATAAAGGTACAATTTACAGGAAAACTACCCGGATTTACAAGTAGAGAGAGAGAGAGAGTGGAAAACCATTTAAGATCAACGGTCATCAGTACACCCTAGGGGGTTGTATGTCCCCATCAGTCCATAATATTGAGAATGTCACGCCTTAAAGCTATCGCTCACCGGATCAGCTCGGCTCATGTTGGTCAGGTCTTTGCACCACGCACTGTATCGAAATAAACGAGTATAAGCAATCAGTCCAAACGGACAGTTCCAACTAATAGGAGTATATTTTACATACAAAGGATTATAAAATAGAAACACAATAGGTTTTGGGTGCATTAAATATGCCTATTAAGTAAGTAATTGGAAACTTTCTACACATTATCTGTTCCCGGGTTTAGTAAGGACTACACATCCTTAAGACAATATTTTGTGCCCACACTAACACTTTATGTTGCTCTACAATCTCTTGTCAAGCGTTATCTTTAAAAATTATGTTCGTTATATATAAATATTTGGTGACCTGGTGGTCTAGAGGTAAGGTGTCAGATTTCTGTGTTAGGGGCCAGGGGTTCAAATCCCGGTCCCGGGTCAAATTTGTCTGATTACCAAACCCTTCCGTCACGCTTTGTGAACGTGTGGAATGCCAGGCCCCCACCGTGGTTCGGAATCCACGTTAGGCTGTAGGTCCACCACTATGATTCTCACGTATCATCCCATCATCTGGGGATGATGGAATTCGCCTTAATGGTGTCCCCACCTCAGAAATAAGTTCCTTCATGCGCCAGGATATAAAAGGTAAGATAAGGTCAAATTGCCAAAATCTAGAGCACTAGCCCCTCCCCATATTTATATATTTTATTAATAATATTTGTTTCATTGATCGTAAACTTCTCAACCAATACATTCTCCTTATAATCATAGATGTTTCTTATTGCTTTTTATAATGCCCTGTAAACAGAGGAAATGATTCTGTACTTAATTCAGTACAATTATTACCATGCTCACGACTAAATATCTTGGCTACTATTAGTAAAACAAGTAGTCATCTGTGACAATTGTGAGTAGGGGAGCAAGTAATAGTATTCAGAGATGATTAAGTACAGATGCGTGTGCAGTCAGTGCAGAAGAGATACTATTAGTCACATTTTCAATTTGAACAGTGATGCATTTGTAAAAACAAAAGTAAGCCAAAATATATATGGGCTTTGAAAAAAAGATAGAGGGAAGTGGTTTTAATCAAATGTATATTTGAGATCCATTCATAAATGTTTAAATATTCAAGATGTTTTCAAAACATACTTCTGAAGTTGTAATTTATACGTACAAATTGGATTTTGGTTGGTATAATTAACTATTTACTAAACAAGGATAGAAATAATAAGTATGTGAATGCGTGTAATATAATATTTTGTAGTAGTTTCTTCACTGACTCTTTATGTATAGTAGCTATCTATTTGTCATTACAAGTTTATATGCTGAATTAATTATTAAAACATCGTCCATGTGTACAAGGCATAATACAAAAAACATTCACTTGATACACGTCAAGCTATCACCTAGCAACTGTTAAGCATGCGTATGACTCTGACTTTAATCATGACTTTGTCGAAGTCCTCGCCTTCAGGTAATACTATTCTGATTTGCATGGACCTGTCGTTAACTGGACCTGAAATGAATGGGCCTGAGCTGGGTTGATTCAGATCATGATGTACCATTTGATAACGGGTATCAAAGCACTTTCTGACATACATTAGTGGATATAAGATGAGTTTACCTACACCGAGCTGATCTAATGTACGTTGCCCCATTTGATGACGTGTTTCCATACCTATTTTGTCATGCCTTATTTGATCTGAGTGAAATGAGTGGACATGAGCTGAGCCGATGCAGGGCGTGACCACCTTAAAATACCATGTTACAGCTGAGCGGCTATCAACTGATTCCTCTCCTTCCTTCATACGAGCTGGTAGAAAGGGCCTTTTAGAAAATAATATTATTATTTATTATTAGCACCGCATCTTACTACCCGTTTGGGTTGTACGTACTTACGCTAATGTGTAATGGTAGGGTGATTGTGAGATGAAACGGAGGACCTACAGTTTAACGTTGGATCCGAACCACGGTGGAGGCCTGGCATTCTACACATTAACAGGTTATGATTAATACACGTCTTGTCAGAGGTGAAGAAAGGGTTTGAAAATCAGATAAATCTGTGCCAGGGCCAAGGATTGAACCCCGTACCCCCAGTATAGAAGTCTGACACCTTACCACTAGACCGCCAGTTCACCCAATAAACTTATTATTTTTGCGGGAAATATTGATGATATTCTACCATCCTATTAGTATTATTTTATAGATATTGATACCATCTGTTTATTTGAGCACATCGTCCTACCACCTTTTCAGGTTACACGCATATGCACTAATCACGCTAATGAGCTACCGATGAGGAAGGTGTTGAAAGTAGAGTAAGTGTATCCACATTTGGGGTGAGGGAGAGTTTTAAAACTATTTAGGAAAACCGCCCCAGAACAGCCGACTAGGATTTAAGCCTCAATATCCCTATCACAGGCAATCTTATCTATTGTGATATTGACGCCTTAGGTCTCGTGGCCTACGAAGCAGATGATACCATCTATTAAAAGTGGCAGATGAAAATCACATGACTTGACATATGAGTATATCAAATGAGTTTTTACTAGACATTTGTAACTATCAGATACGGTCCTTCTTATACAAATGCTACTGTCGCTATACGGACCTTGTGTTGACCTAGGAAGGAAGTGCAATAACTTCCCCCCCCCCCCACCCAGAGCTATACACGAAGCATCACCCTATCGTATGATTCGCGAGAACAATGAGCGAAAACTCGATGACCGGAAATAGGTAGGGAGGCACGTAAACGCGGTCCACGCTGGTGCAATGCATAATTGGAAGCGGAGGGTTGCCAAAAGATAACACTGCTGATAGTAGGGAGTGGGTGAAATAAATTTTGGCACCTGTCCATTTTCGCATTGTATCGGCTCAGTAGATATTTGTTTATATGTTGACGCGCACTTATCCGTATCACATCGGACAAGCTCATTATTAAAAAAAAGAAAACCTTGTGCTGTTCTACCCCCCTATACTCCTGAACACCTGACCACTCACAGTTATACATGTATCTAGTCAGGAAAATGTTATCGTTCTTACTAATGTGTACCCTGAACAAGTAGTTTAAAAAATTGTAAGCGTGCCACTGTGAATTTATAAGCTGTGAAAAATAGGGGACTTGTGGGATTGTTTAGAATTTTTGTTTTTTATATAGTGAAAAAACCAATCACACTTGTGATTTAGTGGTCAGATCTCCTGGATACAAATACAGAGTTCCCGGGTTCAATCTCTGGAGCTTCCAGAATTTTCTGTAAATCAGTAGGTCTGGTCTGGAACGAGGTCAAATCAAATCTCGTGAAGACAAATGAGATGCTATTAGAATGAAAAAGCATCGGTTCTGGTCTAAAAACTGGGATTAACAGCTGGCGGTTTCCTTGTACTGAACACATATTCACATAAGTTGACACTATCTTCAACAATAGATGGCAGACACTCGGTCAGTCTGGCTCAATAATGAGCTGACGCCCTAGAGATATGTAATAAAAAGTTATGTATGATAAACTTAAAAAATCAATGAATTGTGTGAAATTATTTGTCCTACATCATTTAAAACCATATTTACACGCAATGTAATCAGCTTTTCTACCTCAATTTTAAGAAACAAATTGACCATTGAGTTTGTGATAAAACTGAAAACGAAATGTAATCAAAGGATAATGAGAAGACTCGAAAACATCCGAAGTTCAGCATCTGGTTAGGTGCGATGTAAATCCGAAGGCTACGCACACTTGATCTGATACCATAGTTGCACATCGCATCACGACAGAAAATATTCTCTCACCACAATTATTTGCCATCTGATACAAGATGGTCCCTTAAGATGTGGCAGAAGGGAATGCAAGTAATTTAACAGTTTTTATAGCTTTACTTATTTTTGGCCAAAATAAATCAAATATTTCTTCAGTAGAAATATAGAGTTTAGTTTTATGCACCTGCTGATATCAACAAATCTTGAATATCTATCGAGGGTGTCCTGGAATTTTGTCGAAACTTTATAAATAAAGATAAAAAGTTTTGACAAAATTCCAGGACAGCCTTGACAGATATTCAAGATCTGTTGATATTAGCATGTTCAGAAAACTAATCTCTATGTTCCTACTGGAGAAATATTTGATTTATTTTGGCCAAAAAATTTCAATCTTATAAAAACTGTAAAAATACTTGCGCTCCCTTCGGCCACACCTTAAGGTGGGAGTCAAAAAAACGTGAGTTAAGGGCAGTGTTTTTGCAGTATTTATAGCAAAACATTTTTTCTGGTCATAATAAATAAAATATTCCTCCAGTATAAACATAGAGTTTAATTTTCTTTACATGTTGATATAAAGAATGCTTGAATATCTGTCAAGGGTGCCATGTATTTGATGACCACTTATTCTCTTTCTTTAAAAAGTCTTTCGTCTAATGCCGCTTTGCGCATGTCATAACTGTTGATACAACCATGTGAAGAAAATTAAACTATGTTTCTACTGGACCAATATTTTATTCATTTGGACCAAAAAATTGTTTTTCTACCAAATCTACAAATACGCTGCCCTTAGCTGGCATTCACTACATCTCCACCTTAAAGTTTTATATAATATATTCGGAATTAATTATTTAACGTGTTTTCCTTTTAAAATAATCTCAACCATTTACTTCCTCTTGAGACTCCCTAAAATATATTTATTAGGGGGGATGGGAAAGAACTTGAATTGGGAATATTTTAGAAGCCGGTGCAATATGCACTGATGTGATGCACCTTAATAAGTGCAAGAAAAGATGCTGGCCTTAGCTCCACTCAAATAAAGACGGTATTATATTTTTTTTTTCTCATCATAAAATCTTCATCCCAGAGCAATATCTTTCTCAACACATCTTTCTATCCATCCAGACTACATTAATTTTAATCACCGTAATGGGTATAGATCAAATAAATATTACGGTGTGTAACGTGCTAATTACCCATTAGCACGTACACTCAAAATACCTTATATGAATAATTATCAGTATAAATTCAAGAACTAATAAATCCTAATAATGTGTGGCAGATATAAACTCACAGTGAAATCGTAATGCTGGAAATGCCCAAACTTGAGGAAAGTGCCCCAGCTGATTGCTCCTGAAGGTTAACACAAAGACAACTTACACGCTGGCCTGACGTAGATGTAATGATTAGTAGCTTCCTTGTGTTATGCTCAGCAGCAGCCTCCTAGCGCTAGTTGTCTTTCTGCTCAATTCTGGAAACTCACCCCCTCCTTTTCCTGGTGGATGTCCCTTTCCCAATACGTCAGTGCAACTAGTATAAAACAGCTATCCCTCGCTTCACATTTTGTATTCTATTGTAATGATTCGTCGGGGGAACTGCCTCGAAGTGAACCAAAGACCAGTGGACTAAGCAAGCGGTGATCACGATGTTTGAGGTGTTGGTCTCACCTCCTTGCTACAGATGAAGTAAAGTCTGTGACTATGACTACTTAATTTAGTAATCTTAGATATGGTATTTGTGATAGTTTTTCTATCTCTATAAGACATATTTTGTATGTCAGAGTTTTTCTCTGTTTTCTATGTCCATAAGACATAGTTTTGTATGTCAGAATTTGTGACTTGTTTTCATTGCCCATAGGCATAGTTTTGAATGCTAGAGTTCTAGCTCTATTTTTCTATGCCCATAAGACTTAGTTTAGTATGTCAATTTTTCTGAATTGTTTTTCTATGTCCATAATACATGATCTTAAATACCTTGCCAATAACCTGATGCCCTATACTGTATGGCCATATGCGGGCGAGTTTAAATCTTTATATAGAGTATTGGTGGAAATCAGGTTATCTAGAGTTTTATTCCATGGCCTAGTTGGTTCTTTGACTGATACCATTCTCCTATCTTTCTATTGGTGTACCTTCCTACGGTGCTCAACTCATAAGTATGCTACTAGCACAGAATAGTGGTCCACGGGGTATTATTTATTTTGTCCGGCCCCCTTCAGGCACCGTTTGAATTAGTTAATGTTTAACTGTTTGCTGGTGTTATAGTCTGTGTTCAGACTTGTATGGATATTAAAATATGCTAATGAAAGACCAGGCATTACTAATGAATGAGGAATAGACCGGCCATAGCATCTTTACAACCTAGATTCCTGGTAGCTCCCCATTAACTATTTGTTAACCCATAGTTCCTCTTCTAGGAACTTAACCTTTGTAACGTTTAAGTAAATATAGAGTTAACTCATTGTAGCTAGCTCTTTTAACTACCAACGTTGTAAATCTTTAAACTAGGACATTCTAGACTGAGGTATTATTAATTATTATTCTTTTAGATTATCATTAGGTTAAAGTATAGTAGCCGAAAGGCAGAGTGGTGTTATGTATTGTTGCTTAACCTTAAATTAATAATTGCTCCCAATTTAAATTGCCGTCGTGTTGAGGCAGACAAACCTTCGTAGTAGAATGTGTGTTAGTTCTACTTTAACGAGTTACACCTTTTCAAAATATAGACACAACCATACTTGTGTTGATTGCAGGTCTAACCAGAGTGTTTCACACCTAACGTCCCTATCGGGATAACGATGTCTAAAGTATCTGATTTAATACCCTATAATAAACAATGGAATTTTTTGGATATGATCTCATCCAAACATTTGTAATTGTTTCATCTTGTTTGAATTTAAATAAACTGATTTGTTAAATTTGTATGTCTCTCTTATGTCTGATCCTTCTAATCATTCATTAAATATATTCGTAAATGTATTTATCACTTATTCTATTAGATAGGAGAAGCGGCGATACAGGTGCAACGCACAGACTTTCTTCCGCTTTTATCTTAAAATAGACATTTACTATTAACGCGTAAAATTTGTGAAACGAAAATAATAGGTCTATACATTTGTAGAAATACTACACCAAAGATCATAAATGAAATAATACACACTGTTACTTACTTACTCTATGGTATTAGGAACTAGTAACAATGTTACAGAAAAATCGAGGAAAGAGAAACATCTTTGTCCACCAAAGAGCATAAAAATCAAATTAATTTTCAAAGACCTGAATTAATAAGACATATTATTATTGAATTATTCTAATCCAATTATTTAATATTAATATATTTGCTAATATCTCAGAAATATTTGGTTTTATAAATTACAAATAAAAGCTTTTTATCTTTAACAATACGTACTACAATTGTACAGTGATAAGTAATTTCGCATCACAAATAGTTTAGGAGAAATGATGAAAATTGGAAAATTTCCATAAGTAAAGTACCCTCAAAATAATTTTCATGAGAAAATGAGTATTTTCTTCTTGTTTAATCTGATGAACAATGTCCAGATATGAATTTAATCAAAATAGTTCAAGTGAATTTTGAGATAATCGATTTTTCTCCTTTCCCTTCAGTAAACCACCCTTGTTTTCAGGGTTCGAGATCTAATTCCAAAAAATCCTCGGGGAGGGGGGGAACCTATGATAACTCCAGATACCAAGTTTTAGCCCAATCAGTAAAATAATTTTGCCTCTTGCCCGAGGTACAGAAGACAGACAGATGGACAGACAGACAGATAGATAGACAGAGGGCATTGTGAAAATCAATTGTTTTGTTTCAGGGGCTCATGAAACGACGACATTCAAGTAAATCTTGAGTTCAATATTTTTGACGATCACAATACTTTATATCCGAGGTATCGATAGAAAGTAAAAAGAAAGAAGTCGAAATAAATTCATCCTCATTCGCGTACAAGTCATTTCGAAAGCCTTTAGCAGAACACACTGTTGGGATTCAAACCTTTTCTTCCCCGTCAATGCCATAAAACCTAGTCGAGGTGAATGGAATCTAGTCCACGTGTCTACTAATGCAACTATTTGAAATATAAAAAGTTGAAATTTAATTTTATTTTTGCTTTAAGCAGTGCTGTATATTACCATAAATAGTTAACTTTTCGTTTATATTTAGAGCCTGCTAATAGAATTAGTGTATTTTACTTTTTAAATTATTCATATGATAAATAAGTAGTTTAAAAGTAAAATTTAACGTGTCCAATTTTTGTATTGATTATGTGTGTGCTCAAAACATGAGTGCTAAGAAAAGCAAATGAAGAAAGGAAACAGTGAAAGAAATAGAGTAAAAAAGAGTGAGCATTTTAGGTTACTGTATCTACTGAGATAATATGATAGTTTGATGAATATAACTTTAAAAGGAGATATAAAAAAGGGAAATTCAAGAAGGAGACCAAGATTAGATTATATGAATCAGATAGGGAACGATGTTGGTAGAATAATTTAAAAAGATGTACAAAATGTGGCCTCAAATAGACAAAAATGGAGATTTGCAGCAAACTAGTGTCAAGATTGATGACCTGACAATAATAGTATATATTATAGGCACATTTTGTTCTCGTTTTAAATTTGTGAAAGCTTATACAATATTTTTTGTCTCAACATCTTACTACACATCCAGATTATTGGTATTTAATTACACTAATTTGTTGAGGATGAGGAATGTATAATTTAAAAGAAATGTACCAACATTTGAGTGGAGGGAGAGGGGAAAAGCATTTATGATAAAGACTCTCTCATGCCATCTGACCTGGGTTAGAACTTCGATCTCCCCAATATCGGTAAACCAGACTTGGTTTGACATTTAGCCCATGTGTCCACTAGCACGGATATTACACAATATATTTAGAGGTATTTTTCGATCCATAGAGCTAATAAAAGAAATTAACTTATACACATAGAATTGACGAAAGATATAAAAACACACATTTTAGTTAATAACTTAAAATCTTTCAAAGATAAAGTGTACCAACAACTGTCTAAAGTTTCACAGTTTACAAAGATATAAAATGTGAACTGAACGCCCATAAAGCACCCTTTACTCTTCTGTCCCCAACCCTCTAAGGGTAACCTCACCAGGAAAATGAATCACTCCGTTGATGGACGACGCCAGACGTCACCCAGCGCCGCCCGCAATTTCCGGTACAAGGGTCGCGTGTCGTGTCGTGTGGTGAGCTGCTGCGAGAAGGATGTGGCAACACTGCAAACAGCCACCGCGGCGTAATGGATGGTTGGTGGGAAAGGGAATAAAACACGGATGATTGTTACGTGGTCGTCGCTTACACTATGGAATATCTTGATACTGTGTCACATTTGATGTGTTTTACTGTTGTTTATTATTGCGGTTGAACACCATCTGTCTATGTCTCGTTTCTTTGAGGTGGCGTGACCAAATATAGTGTGACTATTGAAATAAAGTAAATATTATTAAATCGTGTGGTATTTCTATTTGGTCAAATGAACCATAACATAATTATATATAATAAACAATACAACACAATCGTAGCTAGTTTCGTATATAGTTTATTGTGGTGTAGAATAATATTTTCATAAACTAGCCATAACTAAATTACCCTTTGCTGATTTACCATTCCAAAGACTAGTATTTCTGATCAATAAATGCCAATGGCAATGGCAATAAAATGTAATATCATTTCTAGTATAAAATGACATCGTAATTCAAGCAGAGGATTGGACTTAAAACTACATTTTAGAAGAAAAAAAGACGCTAAGTAATTGCAGCTTACCCTTTTAACTATCTGTGTTAACTAGTAATAACATATACATTCAGCGGATGCAACTATAATCATGTGTTTCATGAATATGTAATAAAACAATGCAAAACCCCAATGAATTTTATAAGTTAATAAAAAGTCATTAGATAATCTAAAAAAGAATGAAAACCATGCATCATAGTTTATTAGTTTCCACCTCTAATGGGGAATAAGCGCAGTTAATCTTTTATGCAATAATGCAGGGGCTTGGGATCTATGTGATAAACCCAGGATGGGCTCCACAAACTTCCTTAAGTCCTGCTAGTGTGCGCCAGATGTTGATCGCTGGTGGACCGTAGTAGAATATTACGCAGTCTACCATAGAGTAATGCGATTGCATTTATCTCTTGAAGTCATGACTTATTTTTAATTTGTGTGTATTGATCCTTTTCTTTTATTTCAGGAATAAATACTTATCTCGAAAAATACAATAGCCTGTCACTTTAAATTAGGGTTAAAATCATGGTGTGACCTGTAGAGTCGGTACATAGTTCAATTCATTCTCGTGCTACCTTTTTGAAAGTGTCGTATCCCTCATAAGGGCATCAGATAGTCTAGATGTTATGATTATAGATACCTAGCTTCCTGTCAATTTTGATGTATGGTTTGTCGTAATAAACAAACAAAATGTCCATTAGAAATTGGCTTTATATTTGACAAGGATTTATTCAGGGATCATGAATAAACCAAAGGTACAGCGAAAGTGACTTTCTTGGTTTCTAACTCGTATCTTGTCAAAGGTAAACATTCCCTGTTTGATGTGGGTAAATACAGGATTACGTGACCACATACATCCGTCTAAGTCCACGTGCCAGCCTAGGGTAAGGGGATGGCGGTAGGTAGGTTTGTTTGTCAAACTAACAACTATGAAATGTGAAACCTAAAATCCTACGCTACCTTCACCAGTCACCACTTTTTAGACTTCAGCTGAAAGATTGTAGCTAACCTCCAAGGAGGAAACAGAGCAACGCTTGAAAAGTTTCAGCTCCCGCAAAGGGAGACTTGTTTTGGTTTAGTTTCTCCTAGCGGCGAATGAAATATTATTTAATTACGTCGAGCTTACCGTTTTAGCCGCTCAAGCTTTTCAACTGTTATTTCTCTTGAGTTTTACTTAAGACTTTTGTGTACTCGAGTTATTTTAGTTGGTTTCTAGTTTGGTTTCGTCTACAAACAATGGGTTATAAAATGGGCGGGGGGGGGGGGG
>CABFWO010000273.1:0-46562 GCA_902155825.1 Timema genevievae | reverse complement strand
GCTTTGGGGGGGGGGGGGGGGGGGGGGGGGAGGAAATAAACAAAGAAAATGTTAATCTACAAGAAAGGAGAAAACTATATTTTACAATGAAGTATATTGTAAAAGTAACACCTTAAGCTGTATGACCACCAATAGGAGCAACAACAGTAGAATCATACTTTATACAAAAACAGTTTATTCTACCCTCAGTTCGAATACAGGCCAGATGTACTTAGGTGTGTTTTTTTCTCAAAGGTTTTCTAGTCTCCCTCGGAGTAAATGAGGGTAAACGTCCCCTAAACTCTACTTTCCGCATCCCTATTCCATTGGTGTAAGTATAATTATAGTACACAGACAGATAGTAAGAAGCAGTTTATGGAAAATAAGGTCTCCTTGTATTAAAATGTGGAGAACTTTATTAGGGTCGAATATAAAGTACAACGACAAATATTATATTGTGTGCACGTAATAGGATATTCCTATAAACTCGGAATAAATATTCAAATGTATGCAATAGGAGTGGAACTTTTTTTTAAATACACCTAAACTACTCACACAAAAAAATATTTTTGACGTCGGGAAGGTGAGACTGTTACCTTTTGGAAATAGGGTGGGAATCCATAATCTTAAAAATACAACTTGAGTTCATCCATTCACTATCAAATCACCTTGAATACCGAGCCGGGGCTTGCTAAATAATCTGTAAACATTTCAAATATACCTGTATAGGTGGCCGCATAGTCTAAGGCGTCACTTTTGAACTAAACTACGCTTATGATGAAGGGGAGATTCGGGTTCAATCCCAGTTGGGTATAATGTGGGGGGTTTATCCTAAATGGTTTTTCAATATCCTTTATGAAACTGCGGGTACATTTTCTCTAAATTCAACTCTCTTCATCCCTAACACATTGAAGTAATTAGTACATAATCGTACAACCAGAAAGAATAGTAATACTCAGTGCTAAATAATATCAAACTTAACCGGGAGGTTTCATGCATGTAAAAGCAACTCTCTTAAGTTTGTGTATCTGAAATGAAAAATTTAATTCATAATTATATTTTATATTTCTCTGTTGCTCTGTAATTTCCCTTTAATATTACGTTATCATCTTTCTTCTGTATTATTTATTTCGAATCTCTTTAATATCTTTTAATCTTGATGCTTTTAGAATTTTATTCCCAATTCAACTTTTATTTGTCTCTCAGTGTTTTCTTCAAAAACTTTGGCATTATCATTCCTTTATAACCATTTTCAAAAGGTTACCCCTTATTGTAGTTCACTCACATCTACCCCTTTACAACTTAAATCCCTCCATCATACCCTTAGGCAAATTTTTTCTTGAACAAAGTTCGGTAAAACATCGAGTTTATAACTGTATAAATGGAATCTCACCCTCCTAGTATCAAATAGCCATATTACATCTATATCACTCATCAAATCTACAATAATAATACACCAAGCATATTTTTTAAACTGCAGCCCGTTAAGCTGTAGTGACGTCATAATATGCAGTATTTAAAATAATATATTATTTTCTGTAATAAATACAGTATAAATAAATGTATTTTTTTTACAATACCAGATTATGACTCAATACTTTAAAAAAATGTAATTGAATTATAGAGCGGGTGTAAGTACATACATCAGAGCTTACTTTATCTCTACCTTAATTTATATTTTTTTGGTGAAAAATTAAAGATAATAAATTATGTAAATTGTATAATAATATAGTTGGTTTCGTGAAGTTAAATTACTTTTTTGTCAAGTTTACTCCCGTAGATGAAGTCATAACCACAAATAATCGACTATCATATGAGGTGCAGGGGCAATGGATCGGTACGTACGATATTGAATCAAACAATCTGCACAGCCAGATGACGTAACATTAACAAATAAATATTTCTGGCACAGGGGAAGAGGCTGCAACTGTGCAGTCCTTAATTAAATCCCAACCCCATTCACACATTGGAGGGGTCTGGTGGCGCAGAGGCAAAGTCTAAGCATACGTAGTCTAGGATCAATAAGGTTAATCCATACTGTATCCATTCCTATTTTTATTATTTTTTTTATTCCTACGTAGGCTCCTTTATTAATTTTTTTACTTTTTACTTTCTTTTTTTTTTTTGTGCTATTTGCTAAGGGTAAAATTGTGTAGAATTTTTTTTACCCTTCATTATCAGCTTCTTGAAATCCTGCGTTGAAGGATGATGTTATGAAATTGAAGCGTAAATATGAGAGTAAATGAAAAAAAAATATAAGAAAAGAGTTGGTAGTCGGTGTATGTTTTGGGAGCACGAAGGGGCTGCGTGGATTTAAGAGAAGATTTGAGGGTGAAAGGGGGATCTTTTTATGAAAACACTTGTTACTTCAGGCAGAAAATTGAGCTCTAAAGGTTTTTCACTCTATTTTTGTTGTTGTGAAAATGAGGTTTGTGTTCTCTCCGCTACGAAACGTTGATGAAATATTAGAAACTTTAATAATTCTTAAACCTGCCTCAGTAGCGTAGTTAACTAACGTACTAGTTTCGTGTTGAGATAGACTGCCGAGGACAGGGAGATCAAGGTTCCAATCTTGGACGAGTGAACTGGAGGTAATTTTTCCTAAATAGATTTCTACTCTTTCTCCAGGCAAATGCGGGTTCACTTCCTCTAAAATTCAAAGTTCCCAGTTCCTAAACCATTAGCGTAATTAATACTTTAGCATATAGCCCGAATGGTTAGTAAGGCTTAGTACTAAAGAAAGGCCTTGATTTTGGTATAAAATAAGAAAACAACGTGCTTATTATATTATACATAACTATCTAGTTTCATACCAAATAAACAGTAGACGTATTTTCAAATGAATTTATATATATAAACATATATATAAATATATATATATAAACATATATATAAATATATATATAAACATATATATAAATATATATATATATAAACATATATATAAATATATATATATATAAACATATATATAAATATATATATATATATAAACATATATATAAATATATATATATATATAAACATATATATAAATATATATATATATAAACATATATATAAATATATATATATAAACATATATATAAATATATATATATATATAAACATATATATAAATATACTTATATATATAAATATATATATAAATATACTTATATATATAAATATATATATAAATATACTTATATATATAAATATATATATAAATATATATATAAATAAATATATAAAATTGTTGTTAATGTTTCACCCATTTTGGACCAATCAAGCAAATAAGTTTAATAAAAAGTGATACATTTGGTTTGCAAAATTGGGGAAATAAAAACCACCTAAAATAGTAGTTGATTGGAAACAATGGAAATCTTTTGATATTTAACTGAAACTATAGTAGTTTAGTTAATTTTCTACTAATTGCCGGTGGTCTTGTGAAATTTGTTTGTATTCAGGCTTGTAGATTATATTAAAGTTTAATAAATGCAAATATCCTGATTCGCGGGACCTCAATTTTCTCTGAATACATATGCTAAGTGTTTCAACCTTTCTAGGTTGCTTTTATTTTGAGTTCTACTGTCAACACACAAACACAAAACCAAACATATTTTTTTTTTTTACTTTTTTTACATCAAGATACAATTAAAGATAGTAAAAGTTTTACAAAGATGTAGAGACTAAATCTCAGTTCAAAAAATAAATAAAAATACATCTTTATGTGGCTTTCAAGATAAATCTGAGCAGTTGAGTTCATTTTATTGCCACAAATTGATATGAAAGATTGTTCCCCATTGCACGTGTAACCCACGTCTTGTCCCCGCTGAACTCAATAGCTGACGTAAAACTTGGTGACGCTCATCTCCGCCAGTCTATAGAGTCAGGAGGATCGGCCCGGTAGCCAGAGTTCCGGTACTGGCCCGGAAGCTGGTCGACCACGTGAGACCGGAAGTCGGGGCCGGGAATGAAGGTGAACCGAAGCGAGGGTAGCCACGAGACCTGAACTTATCCTCTCCGCCCCCCCGCCCCCCCTCAGATCTCCTATCTCCAAAACTAGAAACCCATAACCGTTCTAGACCACCCCCATCCCAGTGGTCCATAATATCCTCTCTAATCTGTGTCCCTGAAGACTTCTCCAAGGTCGATTGAACGTGGGTCTGGACACTGGGGACCGTGACTCTAAGGATGGCTACTTTTACGTGTACTGCGGTGCAATGGGTAAAAAAATAAGGAACGAGACTTCTAGATTCCTTCACAAGATTCGAAGATTCAATTCAAGATTTATTTCTTACTTTGAATTAGATTTTTTTTCAGCTCTAATACTGAATATTGCTGCATCATCTCCAACATACTTATAAGACAAACTTCTAAACTCCATGCCATTAATGTAATACCTAACTGAATTTAGTAGCTAATTTTTACAAAAATCTTAAAATTTAGATATTATTATATTTTGTATTACTATATCATAGTAGGCCTATGTATACTATGTTCAATTTTTCTTTTCCAAGAATTGATCCAAATTCGAGATTTGGGTATTCGTAGGTAGAATTAAAATTTTGATTAGTAAACTAGAGAAATAGATCCAACTCAAATAAAAGTGGTGTTTTTTTCATAATCTATAAAACACTGAAAAGGTCATTCACACGGGTTGCTTTGAGGACTCGATCTGTGTGACCGAAAGTTTAGTTACCCTTATGAAGGGAAACTTTACATGAGTCAATCTATACGATTCCTTAAAATTCATTCACCTCAGACTCTTTTTAAGTTAGTTAATAACTTGTATCCTTTGCTAACACAATAGCATGTGGCCCATGGTCAATACTGATGTATAGTTAATTAAAATTCAAAGAAAATATAATAAATAATACATAGATATACGACAAAAATTCAACCATTAATCAATTTGCTTTTTATTTTATTTTATTGTAAAATGTAATGCGCACGTTAATAAAACGTAGTTTTATTGGTATATGACATACATATTAATGTAATCCGGAGAATAAGTGTATTGTATCAGTACCAGTGGCTGAGTAGTATCTGGTATTATATTCCCATTTTACTTGATTGCCTTTGACGGAGAGTCGGGGTTTGAATACCATCAATAGTTGTACTCATTGGATTCTAACTGGGGTTTTTATATTCTCCCTCCACGCTGATAAGGTTTCATTGGGTCAAGCGTACCACTAAGAAAAAAACTACCTCGCCCTTAGCACCTTGAACTGACACAATACATTTCAATATCTGGGCAATATAAATAGCCCAAATATAAATATTGATTTATTAAAAACATTTCATGGGAACAACCCATTTAGTTCTTTCGCGTCTTAATACCCGTCCGGAATCCACACTAATGGGATAGTCAGGTAGGTGGTGTACACACTAGCGAAACAAATCCCACGCCGTCACGAATTCCATTTCATGTCCGCGGTGTTATTCGTCAACATTTTTGTTAAGGCCATCGGTTCGTGCCGCGAGCCCGTCGCATCGTGAACTTTCAAACGTCCCATTATGTTCGAACCTCCCACCCTGCTTGTTTTCTCCATGTGAAATTGCACCGTTGGTTGCAGTGTGGAGAGATAGAGAGAGAGAGAGAGAGAAAGAGAGAGAGAGAGAGAGAGAGGCAGGTTTGTCCGCGCTATGCGCAAAACCGCTCCGAACATCCTTTGATGCGCAGGCTCAAAATCGACTCCAGGTGGATCGGAGTGCGTTGCAATCATCGAACTAATTTGCATTTGCAACTGCGTTAAAAGTCTCATCCACACAGGTGGCATCGGCCAATTTTAGATGTTCACTACGGCGTTTGGTTCAATAGTGTATACTTAGCTTACAATTTAGAGAAAATTGACCCTTAATTAAGTATAAGAAGAGTGAGCAAACATTTAGGAAACTACACATCCGGAAAACACCGACAGGGATTCAAGCACCAACCTCCCTTTTTCAAACAAATCAGACTAAGTGAACTAGTTTAACGTTTACTCAATGTTTACGATGGTGCAGGTGACTTAAGAGTTCTCTAAATATAAAAGGGTTAAAGCATTTTCAGATAATTTAGTCACTATTTCTTGTTTGTTTTTAAACTGCGTTTATAGTCTAGAATGTGTATGAAAAACTATGACAGATCTTTCATATTCAAATCAAACTTCCGCAATGTAACAATACATTCCCATTAAATATTTTTTGGCCAACTCGGCACTTTCTCCCGAGTCCAGAGCCACGAGAGGCCCATTTAAAAAGTTTATCGACCGTCGCTGCAATCGGGTATGTGTAGAACCGTATGCAGGGAATGTTACAGGATGTAACATACCTCCATTACAGCTTCCGTCCGACAATGGTATATTCCTCGCTTCATGGAAATACGGCCACAATTCTACGTATCCCTTCCCCTTCCCCAAAACCCCCTTTGCTTAGCCCTTTTCCTCTTCTATTTCACTCAGCATCCCGAATTTTTTTTTTAAAACACATAAAAACCATTAAACCATTCGAGGCATTGCAGTATCTAATAAAACTTTTATTTTTAACCGACCGAATGTAATAATGAGTTGAATCACATACACTAATTAGAAGTAGGCCTATTTTAAAATAATATTTTTTTCCAAAAATGTTATACATAATCGAATATTCACTTCCATTTAATATAAAAGACTCTACAAAATAATTTTGAAAGGCTAAGTAAAACTAATACATTTCTTTGAAGATTAACAAAGTTAAAAATATAATTTCGCTTAGAATTAAGAGTTTATGAGTGTTTACAACTACTAATATATTTATCTGTAAACGTGTATTCTATTGATAGATTTGCCCAAAATATGGAGGTATCAGAAAACAGATAATGGCTTTCAAAGTATAAAGAAAGTAATTGCCCTGTTAAAAAACCAATAAATACTCACATATTAAACACAATAATTTGAAAGTAGCCCACATTAAAATCGTGAGTATATAATTAACTTGTAACTTTCGTGTTATATTTATGTTTCAAATATGTTACAATATTGAAAACTACCATTGAGAGTTTCTTAATAACAATTGACGTTGTAGTATTCTTAATATTTTTGCCTCATGACCATGATTTATTGTTGAAAAAATCTATGTGATTTGCACCTCTTATTAAAGATTAAATCGAGGGGAAGGTTTAGTTGAAGTGGATCTACTATAGAGGAATTGAAAAATCGATATATTAAACCACAAAGGGAAACTCATCTACAGTGAACCCAGTGAAACTTCAAAACTTGACAGGCAATTTAATCATTAGTGAATTTAACACTTTTTACCATTTTATCACCAATGCGGTTAGGTTACATAGCAAAATTTCAAACTGACCCCTTGGTCTTAGTAAGGCTGTCCACAACTGCCTTAGGCCTTACATTTTAATTAATTTTTAATTTCATCTTCTACACAATTTAATCCATAACCCAATAAATTTCAAATGGCTTATAGGACTGTGCTTTGGCTAAATCAATATTATTATGTCGGGTTTTAAAATAATTTCAAAACTTTTCTGAAACAGGACTCTCTAGCCTAGGAATAAGCTTTGAATTTTGTTGAGTCCTACATACATGAAACCAAATTGATTTCTTCCAATGAAAGGGGAACAATTATTCAGAAAGCTGAACACTGTTTTACTAAACTTTTTATTTATAACTATTTACTCTTCATACCACATAAAAAAACTGTAGTGACAGTGCCTTTAAATGGAAGCCTTTTTTTTATTGGTAGATAAAGGATATTGAATAGTTCTGAGCATGCATCAATTAGAACATGCAAAGCCCAATCCAAATCCAGTAATACCAGCCGTTAATAATTATTTCTTTACTATGCTACTTGTGGTAGATACATGTGATTAAATTCTTGAATGTGTTTATATACATGTTACAGAAATATTGTGTTCCCCATATGATTGTCCTTCTATTGTACCCATGGCCTTTCCTCAACCTTTGGTCTATTTCCTTATTTATTTAGTTTCAAGATTCTTATTAAGTTTATGACACATCTTTAATAGCATACATTGTTATTATTTTCTGGTATATGTAATAAAGCGTAAATAAAATTAGACCTAGATAATATTGGTCTTATTATGAGACTCGACTAAAATCTAGGATGTAAGGTCGATCGCCTTTTGATAAAATGTTGAAAACTTTCTCCAAGGCCAACCAAAAATTTGAGGAGGTGTTTGCATTAATTTCTTAAAGCCTTTCGAGTCCCAGTAATTAATTTTTATTTTCTCTTGAAATTACGGAATTTTTAAAACAAAAACCCCTATTGCGGAACTTCCTTATTGCGTCATCAAATGTTGGGGCCAATAACCCCCCTCCCTCCCTGCCTTTTAATCCATCACCAAGGGAAAGCCTTCCCTACCCATCCAAGGAATTTCATTATTATTTAAGAGGTGACCTACAGTATTGTTCCAGTCTACGCTTCAGTTATTAATAAAAGATGATGGGTTGCTTAAAAAATTCAAAAACAAATCTAAAGAGCCTTTGCTTGAGAACATCATCTACATGAAGAAGCTTAGGGAATTTACTTTTATCCTTCCCTTCCCCACACTTCCATTTATGTACTATAACTTGCATTAGTGTATCGTGGAGTGTTGCCAGGGTAAGTAGAGTTAGAGACCAATTTTTATAATAAGGGACTATTAGAAAATACAAACATATTTTTGTGGCTAAATTTTATAACATTTTACTGTTCTGTTAGTCATATTTTTAGGTATAGATAATATCTGTCAAAAGTGACAGTGGAATATAACATATCCTGATGGATGAATATATGAAATTATATTTAGGAAGTTTTCTAGTTGGCACATACCTGGGCAAGGAGTGTGTCTTACAGAGGGATGAGAACAAATACATATATAGAGTTTAAATTAACTCTACTTACCATGGTAACAATCGATGACAATTTACTGCTCTTTTTTACTTTCTCTTGACACCTCGGAGAGAAAGTATTGTAATAGTAAAAATTAAACTCGATATTTTGAAAAATGTCGACATTTCATGGCTCTCTAAAACAAACTAGGTGGTTTACGCAATACCGTCTGTCTGTCTGTACCTCTGGCTAGAGCCAAATTTATTTTACCGATCAAACCCTAATTCTAATGGTAATTTATTAAAGGGCACAAAGTGAAAAAATCTATTTTATCAAAATTATCTATATCGATTTTGATTAAATTTTATATCTCGACCATGAGTATCATTATAAACAGGATGGAAACTATCATTTTATCATGAAAATGAATCTGAGGGTGCTTTACATGAGGAAATGTTCCAATTTTCATCATTCCTCCGCAACTATTTGAGATAAGAAAAACTTATCATTGTAGAGGTGTAGTAATATTATAGATTCACATCTTTTGTTTGAATATATTTTTATAGAATCAATAGTTTCTCAGCTATTAACAAATATATGTACTTTTTAATTCAGGTCTTTGTAAATGAATTTGATTCTAATGCTCTTTGGTACACAAAAAGGTTTCTTTTTTCTCACTTTTCCTGTAACAGTGTTCCTAGTTCCTAATGCCATAGAGTAAATAACAGTGTATATTATTTTATTTATGATCTTTGTTGCACTGTTTCTACAACAATGTATTGACCTATATTTCGTTTCACAAATTCAAAGTTTTTCAACTGTGTTTTATTTAATGTTCCGTGTTATTTTATTTTTTGGAATAGTGTGGATAAAAAATACTTACTTGATAGACCAACTATCCCTGATATCTCTTTCCTTTATATGTTATCCTTCACATGTTGGTCCCGGTACACTGGCGAAGATATACCAAAAATAGATGGGTTCTTATCCACCCCTACAATTAAATTTTCTTCCTCTTCTATGGAGAAATCTTGGACCATTTTCAAAACAAGCCTAATCAAATATAAAACTGTGCCGATTGGGACCTAAGATTTCCTCGAATAGTACAGTTACTTTGAACCATTTTTTTAAAACTTATTTTTGTAAACAACTTCTATTTATTTTATGTGTCGGCAAGCAATTATGACGAAACTAAATACAACCCGACTAAAACACACGCTTGCTCGGTGCTCTCGAAGCTGTGTGGACGTAAACGCAATGTAGAGACGCTGGACGCGCACTCTGGTCGCCAGTCACAGTCTCCTCGAAGGAACTGGCCACATAGCAATCTATGGAAACCAGTCCAGTCGCTGGTCGCAGACGCGAGACGCAAGACACGAGACGCGCCGAGGGAATCGTACCTTAAGATTTGTTGAAAGAAAATAATTTTGGATAATGAGAGGTCCGAGAAGGGATAAGGGCAAATTTATAATAAATTTCGCTATTGAAAATATTAAAAACAAAAAAGGCATCACACTAAAGTCTACGTGAGTAGAGAGTTGGAGCCCTAAGAAGTTCCGAATTCTGCAATAATAGTAATATTACAATGATAATAATATAACTAACAGCATCATTCATTCACTGCTTTTAATATTAAAACTTTTTTCAGCTTGGTTTTGGGCCGAGCTTACAATATTTAGTATATGGATTGTCAGCTCAACCCAAAACAAATATAAAACAAACAAATTATGTATACACACATATAATATATTAGCACCTAGTTTTACTACCTAGTATTACTTTTACTACTTAGTATTGGTTAAATGTAAGAAAAGACGGTACCCTTAACTTCGCCATTAAAGTCTATTATTATTATTATTATTATTATTATTATTATTATTATTATTATTATTACCTGTTCAGGTTATACACATATGTATTAATTACGCTGATGAGTTAGGGGTGAGGAAGGTTGAATTTAGAGGAAGTGTACCCAAGTTTGCGTGGAGGAAATGTGAAACTGATAATATTATTTTGTTTCATAATTTTTAAGAATTTTTAGTAAATATCTCTTTTAATTTAAGATTAAAGAGAGAGAAATTCTGTGCTGTGCACCGTACCATTTATTTTTTCCAAATTCCCGTTTACTGTAATTTTTTTGTGCCTTATTTTTCTCCTTCCCTCCTGTATAAATGGATATCATTATCTCTTTTCCTTTGTCCCTCCCACATTCTATCCTCACACTGCAACTAAGTAAAGATAGTCGTGAAATATAAGACAAAGGGATTATAGCGATCGTAACCTTGCGAAAACGTTATGATGGAGAGCTACGTTTAAAGAGGAAAAGATAAAAAAAACCTCTTATTTTGTATCTTTCAGTGGGAATTACATCTTTAAATTCAACCAAGTGGAAACGGAATAGTCAAGTTACATTCCACGGTATCAAGAATAGTGAGAATTGTGTTCGGCTTACAAAGAAGTTTGTAATAAACATTATATTATAATTTTAGAATACATTTTGTTACTGTCCTGAGGCACTTTTCAATTCTTTATGTTTGACAATAGTTGGAATAAAAAGCACAAAAGTACGGTAAAATGAGTAACCTAAATTAATAAATATGTATTTAAAAAAATGGAACAGTTTATAGTTAAAATCATAAACATAGAATTGTCATCGATACTAAAGAGAGTTGGTGACCTGGTGGTCTAGGGGTAAGGTGTCGGACTTCTGTGCTGAGGGTCCGGGGTTCAACCCTCGGTTCCAGCACAGATTTATCTGATTGTCAAACCCTTCCTTCACCTCTGACAATACGTGTATTAATCAAAACTTGTGAATGTGAGGAATGCCAGGCCTCCACCATGGTTCGGATTCCACGTTAAACTGTAGGTCCTCCATTTCATATCACAATCACCCTACCATTACACATTAGCGTAAGTGCGTATAACCCGAACGGGTAGTAAGACGCGGTGCTAATAATAATAATAATAACCAAAGAGAGTTAATATTCTAATATAGATTAAAATGTTTATGAAGTTTAAAAGGTTATTTCTGACACGTAACATTTAAGAAAATTGAAACAATTAATTTTTAAAAAGTGTATATAAATTTGAAACATCATAAATTAATATAAATAAACACACAAATTAACAAAAATTAATTGGTCAATTATTTTATCCACCGTGCTTTCATATATCGTTCGACATTTCATACCATCATCAGCAGTGAGTGGTATGACTCACCAGGGTTATAAAAAACAACAAAACAAACATAAAGAATAACATTATAAATTTAATAAAACTCAAGGGGCATTCAATACTCGTATTCAGTAAATATAGAAGATATTTATTCATACAACTTAAGGTGGGTTTTTTTACCGTATGGTACATATGACCAGGAGGGACTTTGACGTATAGGTTCGGCCGCCTTATGTTTAGACTATTAGCCACTCGGTTGGCTCAGAACGATGCCCAGGGTATATCATAGTAGGTTATCTACACGTCGTACCTGTAACGAGATGATGTAATAATGGTTATTATGATGTTGTGGAACCAGGTTGAGTCTTAACCTAACTTAAGCCTAATTAATCATACCTTGGTCACCAATAAGATGATTCACCCAAAGGAAAAAAATAATGAGACGGACCAGTCGGGAATCGAGCCCGGGGCCTCTAGACTCGAAGTCAGGTGCACTGATCATTAAACCACTGTTCCTGTTATTAAAGTTCTAATATAATATAACTATCAGGAAATGGTTTATTAAATGATACATTTAGGAATAATGGTCATATTATAAAATATACATGGTTAAAGGATAGTGAATATATAGGTCACAAAGGGCAAAGGAAGACAGTTCAATTTTGACTCAAATTGAGTAAGTTCTGCCATGTATTAAACAATAACGAGACCGTTCTAATGCACTTTAGATTATTGTTCAAAAAGGTATCTCTCATTTTTATTATTATTTTTATCACCACGTGTAACTACCTATTTAGTTTGTACATATATATTATAATATTCACTCTAATGGCGTAGCGACGAGGAAGGAAGCAGTTTAGAGGTAATATACCTGCATTTGCGTAAAAGGGGAGTGTGGAACCATATAGTAAAAACCACCTTCAGTAGACGCAACCGGGATTTGATCCCTAAGCTTCCTTTCATCAGCAGGCCAATCTAATGCGAGAGTGACGCCTCACCCCTCGGCCACTGAAGTGGGTAGAGAATTAATTAAAATAAATGGTACGGTGCACCGCAGAGACTTTATACAGCTCTAGTCTTAAAATATTAATTTACTAAAAACTCGAAAGATTTGTGAAAGGAACTAATATATATATATATACATTATTGTAGAAGCACTACACAAAATATAATAAATGATATAATATAAATTATTACCTACTTAATCTATTACATTAGAAACTATGAACAATGTTAGAGGAAAAGTAAGAAAAGAGAAACATCTTTGTCCACCAAAGAGCATAAGAATCAATTTCATTTTCAAAGACCTGAATAAAAAGTATATATATATATTTGCTTATAGATCAGAAAATATTGGTTTTATTAAAATATGTTTCAAATAAAAGATTTGTATCGTTAAGAGTACTACAACTTTACAATGATAAGTTATTTCGTGTCTCAAATAGTTGAGGAGAAATGATGAAAACTGGGAGATTTCCTTTATTTCAGGTACGCTCAAAGTTATTTTCATGAAAAAAATGAAAATTTCCATCAAGTTTATAATGATAAAGTGTCTAGTTATAAAATTTAATCAAACTAGTTAAAACGAATTTCAAGATAATAGATTTTTTCTCTTTGTACCCTTCAGTAAACTACCCTTAAATTCAGGGCTGAATATCTCATTCCAAAAACTCCTCAGGGGGACCTTATGAAATCCTCAAATACCAAGTTTTAACCAAATTTGTAAAATAGTTTCGGCTTTAGCCCAAGATAAGGACAGACGACATTGCAAAAACAATTTTTTTTTGTTTCAGGGGGTCATGAAACGTTGACATTTATCAAAATCTCGAGTTACATTTTTTTTCTTGACGATCACAATACTTTCTCTTTGAGGTGTCAAGAGAAATTAAAAATTATTTCCTTGTGTTTGTGATATGAGCGTTTTTTTCCTTGGCATGTTTAATGTAATGTGACATTACCCCTCCCTTTTCTCCTTTACACTTCATATGTTTAGACTTCTACTGGTGGTATTTTTTAACATAACTTTTTTTTATATTTCTGTATTATACTCCACTCTCCATGTCTTATTACTTTACATGCCTATCCCCATGTATTTACTCAATCACGAGGTTTAAAACATTAGGCTCACATTATACAAATTTCCAAGAATGTCTATGTTCAAATCTGGGCCATATTCTCTGGATGCAGTGTATTTCTCTTCCAATCACCCTATTATTCAAATGCATTTTATTTAGACTATTTTTTCCGCCCCCATTCCTTTTATTAAGCAGTCAATAAACTCTATTTTTAATTTATATATTAAGAAAAGTAGATAATGATAATGGCTCTATATATTATTCAAGTAACTTTTGACAATTTTCTCGGATTAAGGTGGGATGGAAGGGGATGCGAGAATAAGACAATGTTGTTGCAGTTTTTATGGCAAAAATCAATAAAATATTGCTCTAATACAAACCAAGAATTTAATTTTCTTCACATGGTGATATCCACAATTCTTTAATATCTGTCAAGGGTATCCTGGAATTTATTGACAAATTTTTCTTTTCATTTAAAAAGTTTATCATCAAATGCCACCATGCTCATGAAAGATATTCAACAACTGTTGAGGTCACCATGTGAAGAAAATGTCTCTGTCTGTACCAGAGCAATATTTTATTTATTTTAGCCAAAAAAATGTTTTGCCATAAAAACTGCAAAAACATTTGTCTATCTCGCAATCCCTAAACTCTCACGTTTAAGGTGTATTTTATAGAGATACAGATAAAATAAAGTTTAACTCATTCTAAAAGGAACATTCCTCCTTAAAGGCAGTTTTCATAGTAACATTTTTTTTATATAAAATAAACTAAACATTGCTTCAGTTTACAGGTCTGGTTTAGTTTTAGACGTTAAGTAATTTCAATGATTCTTGAATATTTGTCATAATCATCGTGGAATTGGATCAGGACTATTTCTTTTAATTTGTCTTCATATTTAAAAACTGTTGCAATTACGTTTTGTAGAAAATTAAGTTAAACGTATCTACTTAATCAATGTTTTATTTAGCCCAAAAATAATTTTACCAAGGATTTATGTAAGAATACTTTTCTTAACTTGTATTTCTTAACCTAAGGCGTTAGAATAGTCTAGAAGTAATTTACAAACGCCAGAAATTAAGTAGGTATATAACGTTATTGGGTGGACGGTCTGGCAGTAGGAGAACAAACAGGGAGGAAGAAAATACAACAGATATTTAAATTAATTTGTGTTGTGACTCCTTATTAAATCATCAATCGATTCAAAAAGATTTATTTTATGTACCTATAATAGCTATCTTTCATTTCCCAGGAATTTGGGTCCTAATGACTAACCCAAATTTGTAATTTTCTGAATTTCACAGTTGAAAATTTAAACTTTTATACTAGTTTTACAAGTCTAAATGGGAATAAGGTCAGATAAAAGATGTGTGTTAATTCCAGTAAACATAAAACTCGTGTAATGTTAAAGGTTTTGTCAATATTAATTTTAAACTAGGCACAACATGAGATTGAGAATATCTGTTTTACCTTGACAGAAGCTCTCATGGTTGTAAATATCAAGTAGTTGGAGGGAAAGGGATATAAGAGACATAGAAACTTGTAAACTATAAGCATGACATCATCCTAGAAACTAAGGTGAAACTAACCTTTTCTTTCCGATACTCTTTCTACTCTCTACAAATTCTAAGTGATTTCTCTCCCGATTCTTCTCCAAGAAATCTGAGGAAGACGACTCCTCCCCTAATCTTGACAAAAGGGAGTGGAGTAACCCTCTAATACCACTAGGGACTTCCCCTTCTCTAGTCTATGTTGCGAGTATCAATGTTGGAAATTGCTCTTCTTGAGAGGTACATTTAAGTATGGGAGATACAATGGATTGGCGAATTCAGCTCTGTTTTCGACATATTAGGATACTTTTTTTTTATGTTAAAATATGTTCAGCTTATTATTACTATTATTTTCAGCTCACGACTTACAGCCTAGTTTAAATTTTTTCCCAATTTCATAGCAATAGCCTCTTAGAAAATACTAGTATATTTTTTGTAGTCAACATTGAAAACCTTTTACAATATTATTAGTGTTATTTCTATGGAAATTTGACTGGAGGTAACACTTTTCTAGATCACTAACTAATTATAGTATAACTATGTATATTCATACATCAATTCATGTGATCTGCAGCTGTAAATTTTGATAGACATTATTCATACCTGAGAAATAACCCAGATAATATAGTCAAATGTTATCAATGTTGGCCGCAAATAATTAGGTTTAACTTTTCTTAACTGTTCTGCCAACCAAAATTATGGTATAGCTAGCTAATAGTATCTAGTTTTCAAAACTATGCAACACACTGATTCACAAGTAATAATTAATACTAGTGAAACCCTTATGATGAACATCTAATTATTTATTTCACCTTCGTCATCAAACCTCGAGAGAGAGAGACTGTATTCTAATCAATGTTTTTCAAACGGTGTTTACCTAATAGACAATTTAGAAAGTTAAAATTAAATAAATGATGTAACACATCACACACACTTTCTCATACAGTGTATTGTGGCTTAGAAAATAATTTTCAAAAATAAGATTTTGAGTAAACCAACCTTAATTATATTTTCCTCATAAAAACAAACACATCAACTGGTTAATCACAATCATCACTCTTTAGATATACATTTTAAACCAAATTGTTCAAACATATTAAACAAAATTTAAGTTTTCAAAAATAAATAAATCGTAATCCACCCTAAAATTATCTGTTATTTGTAAAAATATAAACGTATTCTTATTTATCATGAAAAACTATTTCCAGATTCCCATTTTAGACTCAATTTTAAGGTAGCTTTACAAAACATTCAAATTTTCTATATATTGTTGTAAGTAAAATACCCTTAAATTAATGTACCTTAGATAAATAAAGATACATTATCTAGGTTAAAATAATTGTCTCCCGATACCAATATTTGAACCAAATCACTAAAGATTTTTTTTTAATATTTAAATAAAATAACAGTCATTATTAGTAAAATACATAAGACCGAATTTCCCACCAAAAGCCTATTATACAGCTTAATTGGTCATGTTTATGTTAAACACTCACCATATTTACATTTTAACTAAAATCGTTTTAGCCATTTTAAAATAATTTGACTTTTTAAAACCACTCATTAGCAAATGACCCTCATCGAAATTTTAACCGAAACCAAATGAACAATGTTATTTGTTATGTCAAACACTCCCATGATTCTCATTTGTAACCAAATTGTAAGAGCCATTTGTTAAATATTTCAAGTTCTTGAAAAATAATTCATCAGTAAACTACCCATAAATGAGTTTTAACCTATAAAATATTTATACATGGATATTTTTTAAATTTCACAATTTCCAGATATAAAATTTGAACAATATCATTAGAGCTATTTTCAAAATATCTTGAATTTTTAAAAAATTCCCATATTTTTTAAACCACAATTCAACGAATTTTCTATCAAAAACCAACTATACAAAGCCATTTGTAATGTCAACCAAATGGTTGATAAGAAATTTAAACAAAATCGTTAGAGCCATTTTCAAAAAATGTATATGTCAAATACATTACTCATAAGATAGCTACCATTAATTGAAGGGTTTGGTTATAAAAAAAAGGTTTTGTGATATATCACTATAAAATCTAAATATCAAGTTTAAACAAAATCCATCAAAGAGTTTTGGTTCCGTAACAGGGAACATACTCACAGACAGACGTGGGGACAGAGAAAAATGTAAAGTCCACTTTTTTGGGGAGGTTTGTGTTCACATAAAAATATAGATTTGTCTAATCTCTAGATCTTTTTTTTTCACGATCACAATACTTTTTTTTATGATAAAGTAAAAATATGTATTTTCCACTCTTTCACTAATAACGTCACATTTGTTTGTGTGAGAAATAGAAAGAAGAAAAGTTTTACTTGATTAAACACCCTCTAACATTGTTTAGTAGCCAAGGGGGTGCCTACCGCTACTAACAATTTGTCTTCTAACTAACCAATGGGAAAAAAATAGATACAAAAGAAAACAGTGAGGGCAACCGTGTGATATAAATTATACCGCTATAGAGTTAGGAGGATCCCTTGGAAACCAATAAATAACCCCGGAGAAAGTTAGCACGGAGCGAAAAGTTGGTATCGGTGCTGTATTTTCTTAGTTTCATAATTATTGTAACTTTTTTCCTCGTCTAGCTGAGAAGTTGTCATAAAAATAGAAATGATCACTAATACAATTTAAATGAGGCTCGCGATAGTTCTAAAATACCCCTCTTTCTAGCTCAGCTAGCTAGCTTTAATCCTTTTTTTATCTCGATGTTTTTTTTAACACCGTGTTTTACCACCCGTTTGGGTTGTATACCAATAGAATAGTTACTCTAATGTGTTATGAAGAGGAAAGGTTGAAAAACTAATAGTCAGTGCACCCACATGGTGGAAGGAGAGTGGAATACCATTCATGTAAAACCACCCTCATTACACACGACCGGGATAAAAACTCTAAATCTCCCCGTCATCGTATATCGCAAGAGTGACGCCTTGGATCATGCGGTCACCGAAATTGCTTTTTTTTTTGCTCAGTCAGATATCATTTACTCTTTGGTTACATAATTTAGTGTTTTAAGTCAGTCAGTCAGTTAGTTTAGTATTTAGTGTCTTAAGTCAAAATATAGTGGGTCTAATACTTTTTTTGGGGTAGTTATTAAAAAAATGATTATTATTATTATTATTATTATTATTATTATTATTACCTGCACCAATGGACCCGTGGACAAAAGCGTCGTTCTTCTGGTCAAGTTAATGGTGACCGTATGACAAGCATTCATTAGTTTGTAAGTCATGTGCCAAGTATTTTCTCCGCATAGATAGTTTACGTAAAATTAAAAAAAAACATTAAAAATAATCATATCAGAAATTAAAATTTAAAAAAATATTTTAGTAAAAAAATATAGTAATCATAATAAAACCAAGTGTGTTGGTTTATTAAAAAGCCTTTTATTTCAAAACAAATAAAACAAATATATAATTTATATCGAATGCTTATAAACACATTACATAAAGCTACAGCCATTTTACAAACCAACATGATTAAAATTTTGAAAAAACCTGTAATGGAACTCGTTAGCACTTAATTTTATGTTGAAACTAAAATTACAAAAATAGGAGCTGGCAGGAATCTGTTGGCATCTTCCACTCAACACTTGTAATGAGTAAATGCATTTAATACAATTAAAATTATAATGAAACTATTTCTTAGGCGTGTGTATATTATTAATTACTTCAAAACAGAACTAAGATGTGAATACCAAAAGTAGTATATATAAAATATCTTAAGGTAAGATGGAAGGCGACGCAAAAAAAATCAGGGCCTTTGAAGTTTTTTTGACAAAAAAAATTTGGCCACAATAAATAAATTAGTGCTTCAGAACAAACATTTAATTTTCTTCACATGGTGATATTGACAGTTCTTGTATATGTCATGAGCATGGTGGCATTATCTAACAAATTTGTTAAATGAAAAGAAAAAGTGGTCTTTAAATTCCAGAACACCCTTGACAGATATTAAAGATATGTTAAGGTCACCTTGTGAAGAAAATTAAATTCTAAATTTTGGAGCAATATTTTATTTATTTTGGAAAAAAAAAAGTTTTACCTTAAAATCTGCAAAACACTGGCTTTTTCTTGCATCCCTTCCATCCCACTTTAAGACTTGATAAAATATCTCGTAAAGTGACATAATACTCTCAAAATATTTGATATAGAGAGATACCTAATCTCGCAATGAACATCTAGAGATATTGAAACTAGCTTAGAATTATTTTTTAATCTCGTTCTGTTTTTAGGAAACAATTTTAACTCTTAAGTAAAACACTCCTTGTTTTAAAATAAAATATTTGCTTTCTTAACATTGTAGGTGCTATATTTTATACTTTCTCTTATCAAGAAAGTGGAAAAGCATTTTGGAAAAACCGCACTCAGTACACCCGACCAAGATTCGAACCTCGATTCCCCGTCATCGGCAGTAAAGATCACTGAAAGAGTAGCAGCACCATGTGGCCACAGAAGTGGGTTCAAAAATAATTATGCTGATGATTTTGTCCTCTTGTGTAAATGTTATATTTAAAATATATGTATAGATTTGTATATAATATTGTATATAATTCGTATATAAATATATATTAAACTATAACACATGTATTGTAATTATTAATTTTGGATTATTCTAATGAATTAAGAAACATTTATTTGACATGTCTGTTTAGAAAATGTTCGCGTACCTAATTGTCTGGAGCAGCAGGTGTGGAAAAACTTTTGAAATAAATAATTGTTTAGATTCTTGTATAAAACCTCAATAAACAATTTAATATTACACTAAAGAAACCCTACTATCAGCCCGTCAGGGAGCTACATGTTTCCTTGTTTAATGTAACTATAAGTTCAGGAGCGGTCAACGATCGAGAGCCCCTCGGGGCTTGTGCTCGTTATTTGTATTCCATGTGTTAAATGTTTTTAAATGTAAAATCTGTTTAGTGTTATAACAAAATAAAACCATACAAACAAACACTAAAGAAACTGTTCTTTTAAAATTTCAAAGATTGTTTTAAACATAGTCTTTATCACAATTTCAGTTAATATTAATTAAACGTGTCATTCACTTAGTTTTTTTACTTTATAAAACGGATGTATATATTTTTGGTTTGAAATATTACAAACATAAGAAGTTTAAACCAGAACTTTTTTTAAAAAAACAAGCTTCCATATTTTTTTTTATAGCTAGTTTATTGAACCATTTAATTTTACGTTTAGTAACTACCATTGTGAGCCAGTACATCTATAAACTAACTTTTGACAAACCAGTCGTCAGTTCATAAAATTATTAGTTCAGAGATTTATTTATTTTGTAACTTGTACGTTTAACGCCTCTGTTTTCTTCTTCTCAGACGCCTGGAAATCGTCTTCCGAGTTATCCCACTGTCAACGAGGAGGCTTCCTTCCAACAGAGACATCTGGTGAGTGCAATAAAAACTACACCTTCTCCCCTCTCCAACCAAGCTGTCCTAGCCAATAACACACCCTTTACAAACATTAACATCCACTAAAAAACAAAATTAAGAATGGGTGTTGAGCAGATGTCTGCAAGGTGGCGCTTCGGATCTAATCCAGACTTAGAAACGCGAGATGTCAGACAACACGCGTGCAAAACCGTCACGTCTCGATGGATAGCAGGTGTCAACCTTGATATAGAACAGTCAAGGGCATCATTTGGTCCGTAGACTTCTGAGAAAACTTGGCTCGATTCCCGGTTAAGGGTGGTACATGGGAGATCATTGAGAAGTGTCGCGGGTGCTTAGAACTCTAAAATTATTTATGAAGTTTTTAGATATTTTATATTTGGAAGAAGGTATAGGAAAGGTGAATAGAAACATATAAAAGGGACGAACACAATATGGTTTTTATAATGAAAAGGAGAAAACAGTTCACACTTTACATTGATGCCATTGGACAAAGAGGTTGCCTCTTAAAGAAAATCGATCGTCACCGCCCAATAGATTAGATATTTCAAAAAGATTATTTTCATCAAAATGTAGCCGAAGGATCTGACTAAATTTTTTTAAAAATTTTAAATTGTTTCTATAAATGTATGATAAATTAGTATATAAACACCCATAAAACAATCCCACAGTATCTTAAAATTTTCTGGTGCGGTCGACAAAATATAACTTTTTCTAATATAAAAAGGCTAGATTTGGGTTTCTAAGCTTCTACTTTAAATTTAAAAATATATATTTTAGATAAACCATTGTTACATTATTAAAAAAACTTTAAACTCAAAATTTAAAATTTTTAACTGGTCAGAAACCTGCTGATAATTTTTGCATACATTTAGTTGAAAACTATATTAATAAAATCTCAAACAATTATTTTAATAGTGTGGGATCTCTAAACGTCTGCAACGCCTATCAATGCTCTCCTATGGAGCACCCTTAAGGGAAAATTCAGTATTTATGGAATGCTAAAATAAAGTAAGATTGGTTTTGCATGTATGAAGTAATATACTCTGGAGGTTACAGTAAATCGCTGATAAATAATAATCATATAACAAAGCCAAGCACAAACCTCTCAAAATCATCCATATATGTTTGATTAAACTTTGATAATTCCAATAATTCTCTATAAGTCCCTTAAGCTCCTAATATTTATAACCAACTTAAATACGATACTTTAATGTTATTTATTCCAACAAATAAGGCGTATGATTAACTCCATAGTTTCTAATTAATCCAATAGCTCGCATGGATCCTAAAAAGACAAACATATTTATAAAACACATAAAAAGTTTTTTGACGACACAATGAACCAAATAGTCACTCCCTTGATTGGATTTTGGATGACTGTGCTTTTAGTAAATAAAATAGTCTTGACCAAAATGTGTTACAGGTAATGTTCATAATCAATAGCATTCGTCCCACATAATTAGCTAAATACTAATGGTATTGTGCTGAAAACACATGAGGCTGTTTAAATCTATAACTAAGTTAATTAGATACGCCACTCATTTGGAAATTAAGAGCCTCATAGGTAAGCATTATCTCCTAAATTAAGCTCTTTTGTTCATTTAACATGAACACACGTATAATAAATTAGATCGATTTTAAAAGCTGTAAATTGGCTCGAGTATTACACATGCAATCTACATTATAATGTACACCTATTTTGAAACCAAAATAAATAGCGCATAAATTATTATATATAAAACCAATAATTTGTAGTCTACTAGGCTTATATTATTATTTTATTTGTTTAGCAATAAGTATGTGTATTTAAAAGTTATATCTCTGCTACTTATAAAACAAAGTATCAGACTGTATGTCAGTTTTTTAAGATTTCTGGAACCGCTTAACTAAGTGTGATGCAGTTTATTTTATCCTATGTAGATTTTTAGCGGAAAGGTTTTAGGCTATTGATAAAACAAATTCACTAAAAAAATTGATGTTTTTTAAAGAACTAAACATATGATACATGGCCCATACGGAATTTAGAATCAATATTCTACACGCATGCAACAGAAACTATCCAAATAGCTTTCAAAGAGCTACGTTGACGGGTATTATGAATATTCCAAATACCATAGATGGCATCCCATTGATGTAGGGTACTCAACAACTATTCGTTCTTGAGCGTCGGAGATAGACAATCGTTCGAGCTGTGCAGTTTCATAAAATCCATTAAGTATGTATGCAAGTATAAAAATAAAGCGGTGATCGAGGGATATTTAGTGTTAGCTTGAGCATTGAGGAGGAAACAATTTCGGTAGGTGTTATTAAAGATGCTATGCATTTAGCCTTCCATCTAGAAAATGGACAATGTGTATATTTTACAACAAGCAATGTAGCTTTCGTCACTAATAACCCATGATATGACCTTCAAATTGTGCTACTAAAATCCCTTTTCGAAGACGTTTGATTACAATGAGGTTGTTCGTGTAGTGTTTGGAAAATTAAGAATTTCCAGTGCAGGAGGCATGTTGTTTCTGTTGAACCCCTCGGAGTAATAATAGGTCCGTCCTTCAGCCATGTATTTACCGTACACCTGAATAACACAGTGTGCTATTATTTGATAATGAGGCTTCATGTCGGCAAAGGATACACTTCATTTGAAAATTTACGTATCATCAACGACGTAGCCTCTACATATTACTAATTAGTTTGCAAAGAACTGGAACTGTTACTAGAGGATGACTCATACTGGAGACGTACATAACAAAAACCAAGCTAAGATATTTGCTTTCAATCATATTAATATATTTTACGGGACGGATCCTGTCCCACTCTCGCTTGCCCACAGGAAGAGCATGTAGAATGAAATTTAACATAAAATCAGAAAATAATTTTTTAATCAATACAAAATTTGGACTTAATTTAAGATATTTTAATGCAGGAGGTTAGACAAAACCATCAAAATTGTAAGGTCTCTCTTGGATAAGACTATTAAAGACTTAAGTCTTCTTCTACCTGACAGTATCAATAGAATATAAATCAGTACGAACTATTTCAGAGAGACGACAAACGATCAGCAAAGTCTATCACAAAATTTGAATACAATCAAGCCTCTATTGAACACAGAACAACTTACCGCAGACAAGATATTCAAGATCCTGTAGGGAAAATGTTCTTTTGAAATTCACCCGAAAGAATATGCGTTTATAATTAATTATTTATTCTTGCCTAATGTTGGGTTTGATATATGTGTTAACTTTACGGTGGCTTCACCATGTATAGCCCCTACTTTGTTATGCGGGGGTATAACAGTACCTTTGCATTTTCTAACAGCCAAATTGCCATGTGCAACATATCAATGCAAAGCTTACCCTCAAGATCACCTCAAATAAGTCTCTTATAGCCTATTGTTGAATGATAGTACAATGTCAAGTAAGACATCAATGGAAGATCTAAATATAGCTCTGTGCAATCCCATAAGTACAAATAACAATGTGCTCATAGGAGTAGTCATCATATTGTTTTCAAGAGACTTCCAACAATTTCTACTAATCATTCCGAGTCACTATATATGACAAGGACAATGGTTGACTGAAAAGATCCTACATATACCCAGTCGTGAAACTTTCCCTGTCAACCAACGTGTGTATCCGCCTGTGTGAAAACAAAAACTAGACTTATTTGTCGATATATATCTGAAACTCAGCAATCGAGCTTTAGCAGGACACAGAGGCAAGGTGTCCTTGAATGTCTTCCAGCTATTCATCGTGGTCAAGATATCCATAAATAATTCCATTCTTTCGTGGTTCCAGGAGCAAGCTGTTATATCTCCAAAAATTAATCGGCTGATAAAATTAACGACTGTGTTTTGGTCCATTTCAAAGCACCATACTGTACATACTGTACATATATGTCAATAGCTGTATGATTTTTTAACTATCTTAATACATTTGGCTTACTCACGCTCTCCAATTAAAGTTTGAGCTGCCATAATTTTCTGCTTAATTTGAACACACTCAAATTGTGTAGTGAGACCCGCTTCTAGGTTAACAGTCTGCAAAACATTATCATAGAGGAAACTGTCATGACAGTTACTCTTCGGTAAATGTGTTGTTATATAAAAAAATACACATAATTTCATCAGACGTGCCCTTCCAGTTTAAATACATGTAATTGTAATATAGTAATGGTCTATTCTATCATATAACAAAAAAAAATAAACAAAAGAAGAAATAATAGTATTGGTATTTATTGAAAGCTATAAAAAATAAATATTGATGACCTCGCTGTTCTTTAAGAAAATTGGTAGTCCTAGGACCCGATGTTCGTGGTTTCAAACTCAGCCAAAGTTGAATAATAGTAATAATTACTGAGCGATGAAAATCCTCAGCACAGCTTATTTCGAAAGGGAAGTAAAGATGTTGGTCCCATGTCAATTGTGGCATGTAAACTTGCCTTGAAAGGCTTATGAGATACTCCTGGCAAAATAATGGTAGTAGTTTTAATAATATTAAATACATAATCAAATTTTAATAGGAAGGACCTTATATGACAGCTAGAAAGGCCACTAGATATATTTTAACGTATTCACACTTCAATAGCTATATGTGATCTTCAGATGTACCATTTGATAGATAGTATTATATAAAAAAAAGTGTATAAAAAGTGTATACAAAGTCTGTATTTTCTAAATTTACATAATTATATAGCTATATTTGTTCACTGTTGACATTTTGCTTTATTTTAATTTTCCTGACCTAACCTTTTACCTCAACTTACCTATTAATACACATTAGTAGAATTAATTTAGTTTTCTTTGTGAAATACAGTAAAAAGCTATTAAGAAAAAATATGTTTCTTCTTTAATATTTCTAAGGAAAAAACTAATTTGAGATCACAGGCTTGGAAACGTGGATTTTAAGCATATATTACACCAACACTCACCTTTAGAAATAAAGTTAAATACAAAGAGAAAATCGCAAACGTCAATGAATACGGCCAGGACTTGAACCAAATAAATTCTGAAATGTCCTAGAAACTGGACTGTTGGGCTAATAACCTTAACTTTAATATCTTGATGTGTATCTCGTATATCTTTGTCAAAGGGAATGTAATGTAAGTGAGATTGATTTAGCAATATTACAGAAACTTTATCATCGGTGAGGTTGAGGTTAAACCTTTCACAGTGATAAGTCAACAACCACAATACTGAATGAAGAGTCAAGTTAGACTGTAAGACATATTTTGAAATGAGTTTGTTCATACCTTATTAAAATAAATAAATCACACCATTTTGCACCTAGATTGCGCCAATCGATTGCGCGAGTCTTAATTCCACGATACCTGCATCGGTGGTAGCATAGTCTAAGGCACCAATCTCGCAATATACTGTACTGTCAATTACAGAGAGATCGGGGCTCGAATCCTGGCCAAATATTCTGAGAGTGGTTTTTACTGAATGGGTTTCCAAACTTACTGCATATTCAACCTTCTAATCGCTAACTCACTAGGGTAATTATTACATATCGCATAACCTGAACAAGTAGTAGGCCTAAGACACTGTGTTAAAATATAATTCCGAGAGCATACCCCCTCTCCGGTTTCTAATCGATTGCCCTAGGCCCTATTTTTAATGTCAGACATGCCTTTAGCTGAAATCGATAAATACAACATAATATGGTACCAACATTGTTTATTAGTTTGCACCGTGAAACAACATGGGGTGTCAGCAAATTTTTGGCTGCATGTGCCGAAATATCAACTGTGGCTTTGAGTTTCCAAGCGTTCGGAAAAGTTGGTTTATTAATATATTGATCAAAGTATCCAAATAAATATTCTTAGAATATACATATGCAGCATTTCAACTTCATTTAAAGCACACAAAAATGGGCCTATTATAGGGGTGTGCAAAGTTTCTAAAATTGCGACTTCACTTAGAAAAAAAATAACGTTCGACAAACTTCACTAATAAACTTATATAAATATACATCTATGTTAAAACATTTTTTTTCACCTTTTGGCCTTTGTAAATCTAAAAATTAAAGTTTACATGACCTTAAACTATAATAGCTGAATTTTATGGTTTAGTATTTACTTTATTTATCAGCTTAATTTCAACACATATTAGTTATTTTTGCAACTAGACTATGATCTTTAAAGTTATATTTACTATAATTACAAGCTATAAACAAATGGTCGATACATGAATTAATAATATATTATATTATGTTGCAGGAATATTTAATTTAATTCGATTTGACACTACTTCTAACCAAAAAAATTGGACTTCGCACACTCCTAGAATATAAATTATAATTATATCATAAGAACTAACAATTTAAAAAATAATATTGCTAACTTAATATATTTATACTTCTAGTCGTGTGTTGTGTAACTGTCATTTTTGACAGATATTGTCAATATAGATACAAAATATTACTAACAATAGTAATAATAGATAGATATTTTATCAATGTTTTAAATATTTTTAATTTCATTATTCTTACTGAAGCAACTTACAATTCAGCTCATGACTTTGCAAACTAACTTAAATCTGGAACAGAAATCTCCCACATCCCAGGCCATTCATTATTCATCACTGTGGAAGTGGACGCCCTGAATAACCAATTTTTTTTTATCTTTAGACCAATCGAAATGGAAGATCCTTAACTAAGTAGACAGACACGTTAGCAAATAACTTTTTTCATCCACCACGTCTTAATCCGTTCGGGCTATACGCTTATGTACTAATTACGTTAAAGGTTTTAGAGATTAGGAAGGTTATGTTTGTAGGAAGTGTACCCACTTTTGCATGGAGGAAAAATAGAAAACCATTTTGGAAAAACCATCCTTAGTATACCCGACCTAGTACACCTGGCCTAGATTTGAACCTCAATCTCCCCGTCATCGGCAATATAGTCTACTGTTAGAGTAGTGTATTAAATCATGTGGCCACCGAAGCGGGTCTGTTAGCAAATGATCTCGGGTACGATTCACATCGGTGGGTACTTGATCTTAACATCAAGATCGTCAGGTCTGGATTCTTGTTGATGGAGAATTAGGAGTTCGAGTCCCAGCCTAGTGTACTGAGATATTTTTTCCAAAATGTTTTCCTATTCTTCCTTCACACAAAATGAAAGTTAATTTATCTCATATAGTATCTTTTTCAGTCCTAGTCCATAGACTAAACATCAAGCTCGACAATTCCACTCCTCTGGTGACGGAAATTTAAAAGTTCATATCCTACTTAGAAGTATTAAAGGTGTTTTTTTTCTAGTGTTTATCAGTGGGCAGGACATGTAGCGCGAATGGAAGAATTTAGAACCGTGTTCAGAGTATTGACTGGCAAACCCATTGGGAAGAGACCATTGGAAATAACTAGACGCAGATGGGAGGATAACATTAGAATAAACCTGAAGGAGATAGGATGTAGTGAGATGGATTGGATAGAACTAGCTAAAGATAGAGGGATAATTGGCGTACGTTTCTAAGTGCGGCAGTGATCTTTCGAAGTATTAATACCATATAATAATTACGTTGTTCCACACTCTCCCTCCACTCGAAATGAGAGTTATTTTTTTACAGACTGTACTTTTCTCAGTCCTGGCCGATTAGTGTAAAAATATATCGCCATCCCAGACGATATTAAAACGTGAAACACCAGAACCAACTAAGATGACAATACCCCCCTCAGACCCTCGTCGGCTACCACATAGTCCAAGACAATAGATTGACCTGCCGATGATGGAAAGATCGGGATTCGAATCCTGGTCTGAAGTACTTAAAGAGGTTTTCTTTACAGAGGTTTCCACTTTCCATCAACGTAAATGCGGGTTCACTTCCTATAAATTTAATCCTCCTCATCCCTAATACATTAGCATAATTAGTACAAAGGCGTATAATCCTAATGGGTAGTAAGGCGTGGTGCTTAAAAAAATTGATGGGTCAAAGCTATAGAGTTAACTACTACATCAACCCTGTCTCTCTTATCAATTATTTAATGATTGAAATCTTGATTCGATGGTAGTGAGATCACTTTTAAAGAGTCCATCTCAGTGCTGATTAGGTACATGATGTCAATCGAACCAGAAAAACTAATTGAGGTGTGGTTTTCTGGCTTTCTCATTTCACAACAGAGAAAATTTAAATAAATTTAACTTAATAGTTCTTTAATTTAAAAAAAAAATATTCTTCATTTTGGTTGTATTTTTTTTAAAACATGGTTTCAATCATCTTAGATTTTTTTTTTCTTAAATAATAATTAGCAACCATACTATTGTCGTTTTAGCTTTATTTAATTTTTTTTTATCACTACGTCTTAATACCTCTTAAGGCTATACGCATATTATATTATAATTACTCTCATGGGGTAGGATTGAGCAAGGAACGATTTTTAGAGGTAATCTACGCATATTTGCCTGGAAGGAGAGTGGGAAACTATTTATAAAAATTACACTCTCAGTAGAACTGACAGGGATTCGAGCCCGTATCTCCCCGACACTAGCTGGCCAGTTTAACATGAGAATGACGCCTTATATCATTCAGACACTGAAGCGGGTTTGAGCTTTATTACATACCTAGGTTAAGTGCTATTCATCGTGGGAGATTGTCTCTTAACCTACCGAGACACACACGAAACCATCTAAATCATGACTTAAAAAAAACAACAAGTTAGTCTGCTGTTTTAACGTTATTATAACTGACGTTGAGATGGTTAAATTTCCTCCGGTTCATATTTATCTACTCACCGTATTGTTCTTAGAAAAATAATAATGGAGGCAGGTCCTATAGTGTCGGAAATGGGCGTGGCACACATTAGAAACACATTAACTATGTTGTGCTCTAAAATTACCTCTCTTTTTTTTATTGTGCAAGCTATTTATTAGTTAATCTCCTGTTTGTAAAGTCATATCATTTTGCTAATGTGTTTCCTTCACACATACACAACCCACCTTCTCCGGTTAGAGTCAAACAATTAAAACATTAATATTCAGGCTTGGAAACATAAACTGTGTTGATGTAGGGCAGGGTGAGTATGGTCACAGGCATAACTATACTTTTTCATTTTATTTTATTTTGGCAACGCGTTTTATTAACCGTTCGGGTTCAACGCTTATGTACTAGCTACTTTAATAGTTTTAAGAATTAGGAAGGCTACATTTAGAGGAAATGTACCTACGTTTGCATGAAGGGAGATTGTTTGGTGTATTGAGGATGGTTTTACAAAGATTCTAAGCTAGATCTCCCCGTCATCGGCAGTCTAGTCCATTGCGAGAATAGCGCGTTAGAGCATTAGGCCACCAAAGTGGGTTATACTACCGTTAGTTAACCTATAACCAAACCCAAATCGATGGTCGCGTGGTCTAACTCATCATTCTATTGTTATATTAGATTGGCGGTTACTGGAAGATTGGGGTTTAAATCCCGGTTGGGCGAATTGAGATTAATTTTAATTTCTCTCAACTCCTCGGAGAAAGAAGAAAGTTAAAAGTGATCGTTAATAATCCTTACACGAGATTTTGATAAATGTCAACCTTTCATAACCCCTTGAAACCTAAAAAATGGGTTTTGTGATTCCGTTCTTCTGTCTGTATCTCGGTCTCAAGCCTAAACTATTTATTAATTAGACTGAAATTTGGTATATGGAGTTTTCATAGAATAGAATTAGATATCCAACTCAAAAATCAATGGTATTATTATTATTATTATTATTATTAGCACCGCGTCTTACTACCCGTTTGGGTTATACGCACTTACGCTAATGTGCAATGGTAGGGTGATTGTGAGATGAAATGGAGGACCTACAGTTTAACGTGGAATCCGAACCACGGTGGAGGCCTGGCATTCCTCACATTCACAAGTTGTGATTAATACACATCTTGTCAGAGGTGAAGGAAGGGTTTGGCATTCAGATAAATCTGTGCCGGGACCGAGGATTGAACCCCGGACCCTCAGCACAGAAGTCTGACACCTTACCCCTAAAAATTAATGGTATTTTACTGAATGTCATACAAGAAAAAATTCATTTCCCCCAAATCCGCTCAAACAGTTGTTATTAAATTTTATATCTAAGTGTTGTTTAACTATACAAATAAAATGACTACTCTCATTGCCCCCCTCCCCTCAAAAAACAACATTAAGGGTACTTAAGATAAGCATAAATTTCCCATTTTGATATCTCAACAAATAGTTGAGACCCAAAATAGCTTTTATATATATATATATATATATATATATTGTGTGTATTATGGATATCTTTGACAGTTGAAAGTGATTGCTATGATCTTTAGTGGGCAATGTTGTTCCTCTTTTTTCTATGTTTATGTAAAAGTATATATTATTTTATTCATGCTCTTTGGTGAAGTTTTTCTGCAACAATGTATAATTATGATTTCATTTCACAAATCTTGAGTTTTAGAAATTATCTTTATTTTAAGATAGTCCACCATACCATTTATTTTGTTTGTGGTTTTCCACTCTTGCTCCACATAAATACGAGTGCATTTCCTCTAAAAAGAAAAACTACCGGTAAAGGAGCAGTCTAAACGATCAGCGGCTCCCTGTGCTTGGTTTCCTTTGACAGAGAGTTTGAAGTGTTTTGAAGGCTTTGTTTCTTTAAGGTAGAACCACATTATCTTACCAGGTGTGTGGTGTCAAATATTCTTAGTATCCACCCTTATCAACTTGTTCCGTTAGGTTAGATGTTTTAGTAATTAAAGTCGTTAATAACAGCTTCTGACGTAAAACGTGCAATTTTTTTCTATAATATTTAAATAATTAATTTTGGAAAATCCACGAATGTAAATCTGAAAAAAAAAAAATAGCTTATGTATAAAGTCACCCATTCCTTTACCTTCATACTTTCACCCTACATCCATCCCTCCTACCGGCTCTTACTTCCCTTCCAGGCTATATGCATTTTAATTACACTAATGGGGTAGGCATGAGAAAGTAATAGTTTGGAATAAATGCACCAATTTTTTTTAAAATGATGAGTAAGAAACCTTATGGGGAAAACAACCCTTAGTACACTTGGAAAATTGTTTATAACCGGTCAACCCGGTAAGATGAAGCTGATATTTGGTTCGCGTGTCTATCAATGCGGGCAAAAACAAGGCATAAGTTAACAGTCATTTCACTAATCAGAGTGTTAAAAATAATAAACTCTTAAAAAAATAATTATGACATTTAATTTTCCGCACACGTACAAATTATTATTTTTTTGTTTAAAAAAAACATCGCTTTAAAAATCAGTTAAACAACAAAAGTTCTCCATTAAAAATACAGGTCAGATTTCAACCACCCGTTTACCCTTTCACTCCTTTTGTTTTCCATACCGTGTCTGAACGTCACGTGGGATGATCCTGCTTCTCTCATATATGATGGATGGTTCAAATTGGGATAGGGAGCCCCCCCATTCACCCTTCCAAGCCTCGTGGGCCTAAAGGGCAAGCACTCCTCCCTTCCTACCCCCGCTATACACCCCGCGGAAAAACACTAACTGCACCCCTTTCTGATTGAAAATCGATACGTAGGGCGCGTACGGTTCTTCGGGTCGGTGATTAATGGTGAACAACTTCCCCTCCTTCCCCTCTCTGTTCTGCTTCCCCCCCACGCACCACTAGCTGACATTTTCAAACTAAAAAAAAAAAGTTCCAAAGAAGGTTGAATTCCTGAAAAGGTTTGTTGACATTTTTTATTTTTATCCAGACGAGTTTTCAATCAGCCCTACTAAAGTTAAAAAAAATACTTTAGATTAAATACATAATATATATTTTTTTAATCTCGGTAAAAACATGTAGCCAATAACTAATAGGCCATAGGCATTTTATTTGAAAAAAAAAATCACATCATTTTATTTCCATTTGAATATTTTAACATAATTTGACAATTATTTACTAAATTATTTTTTTAGTCCCATGTTGTACTACCCATAAATCCTGTGTGCGTATATACCAATTACGCTAATGAGTTAGGGGTGTGGTGTATCTACATTGGTGTGGAGGGAGAATGGAATTCCATTTTTAAAAAAACCACCCCAGTACACCCGACCGTGGTTTGAGCACCGATTTCCATGCCATCGTCAATCCAGTCTACTGCGAGAGTGACGCTTTATACCATTTGACGGATAGGTTAAGATTAGTGGATCTTTTGTAATGTAGGCCTACTTGTTCATATATTAAACTGATCGAAACTGGTCAATCTAATTGTGCTCATGCTTACAATAAATATAGTTTTATCACCATCCCTTCAGAATTTGTTGTTACATTTCTTTAAAATTTATCTCCGTATGTTTATATAAGAGTTTCTATTTTAATACTTGTAATCTGTGAATAAGTGGTCAAAATGGCTAGTCGCAAGTTTTCCTGGTTTTATTCAGGGTGATGGAGTGGCGGAAACCTCCAGGGCCGCAGCGCCTGCAAACCAAAAGGAGAGGAGGGCAATGGTATAGTGGGGGCCCATGAAAGGGAAATTTAAATTACTATAAATTTGGTAGAAATAATTGTAATCAATTAACGGAAGTCCTGATTATTGACATTTTAAATAGTTGAATATATTTAACATAAAGTGTTATAAATTATAACTAAGCTATAGCATTATTTCAAATATTTCATTCAGTTTTAAATAGCACAGATTTTTTTTTATCTTCACGCAGTCGAACTGACTGACTGATGACGTTCCCAACACAAAACCTAAGCTACAGACCATTTCACACTGGCACCCGCGGTGTCAGTGGAATCCGTGGATGGACGTTTGATAGAAATCACTTCCCAGATTATAAAATGGAGTAAAAGTTAAGACTTAGATATTATATTAATAATTAAAATTAATGAGTTGTATGGGTTTAAATGGTTGACAATTAAAGATATTGTGATAATTCAATCAACTCTTAACTTGAATTAAGTCTTAACTCTTACTATATTCTACACTCCTTACGGAAGATTTTTAGAATGTTTTCTAAAATATTATCAAATGGAGCAATTCACACCGGCGTCCACGGTGTCACGGAACGACCGAAGTTTCCGTAGTACGGACGTTTTCAGATCTTTCTCCGAGAGATCGGTAGGGCGTCCACGTGGACTTTTGGACTGAGCATGCGCAGTGGCATTTTGTAGAGCACGTGGTCACCTACACTACACTACACTACACTACACTACAGTATAGAAACTCATGTTTGTAGGCATCAAAAATGTCCGTGGACGTTTGGTTGCAGTGTGAATTGGCACGTCCACGGACATTTGTTTTGCCCATGGTTACTGTGAACACCGTGGATGCCTGTGTGAAATGGCCCTTAAACAGTCATCATAAGGTGTGCTTACTAATTTAGTAATTATTTAGGACTATTAATTATTTCTTATAACATTTATTAAGGTGTTATATGACTTGGAAAAGGGGTACCAAAAATAAAGCTTGTGGGGGTGGGGGAGGGGGCAAGCTAAAGCTGTTATGCCACTTCCGGTGATGATATACAGTGCGTATGGTAAACAAACTGACTAAGCTTGGTGTGAATACAAGGGTTTGTCAAAACAAACTTTAATTGTTACGCTACAAAGGGTTTGAAGTGATTCCTTACTTGACTACATACTATTATTAGCATCCAAGTAATTTTTGTTTAGGTGTGTAAAAAAGCTACTAAATTTACTGTTGTATTGTTTGTTAGAAAAATCAAGTCTCATAGATTACAGTGGGCAGGGCATGCAGCATTAATGGGAGAATCTAGAACTGTGTTCAGTGTAATGACTGTCAAACCCAATGGGAAGAGACCATTGACACTGATGGGAGGATAATATTAGAATGGACCCGGAAGAAATAGGGTGTAATGAGGTGGATTGAAATGGAACTAGCTCAAAATAAAGATAGAGAGTAATAAAGTCAGCTGGATAGCTAGATTAAAATAGGGATACGTGACATACTTATGTTAGCACGATAGTCAACTTTTGAGTAATTAATGCCATAAAGTAAATAAACAATTAATGTTGTATTGTTAATATAATGGTAAAGTTAGATTAAATGCGCCAAATTATTGTCATTAAACTTGATACAAATCCATAACTGACTCGGCAGGTTTTGCCGTGTGCACTCAAATACGCCAGCAGGATGTCTATTGAATACTTCAGAAATACAAACAGTACCACACTGGTAGAGTCTGAGAAGACGAATAATTCGATTCACCAGATACTATGATAAACTGTAACATCGTAAGAAAGCACTTCTGATTCATGTTTAATTTATATTTTGTACAAAATATTTGTTTTTACATCCCTTAAAGCTCTATAAAGTTTTGTTGAAGATTTTGTATGCATTCTGCATAGTAGGTCTACGTGTATTTTGTTTACCTAAGGGTTAGGGGCACAAATATGGTACATGATGGGGAAAAAAGTGGCGCAACCTGCAGATCTTAAGTAAGTGGGGTAGATACCATAACTGATTCATAAATGATAAGACCTGCTTTGGTGACTTCATGGTCTAAGGCAACGCTCTCGCAATAGACAAGACTGCTAATTAAGGGGAGATCAAAGCTCGATTCCTGTCAGGTGTACTGAGGGTGGTTTTCCCAAAATTGTTTTACACTCACCCTTCTCGCAAATGCAGGTACACTTCTTCTAGATTCAATCTTTCTCATCTCAAACACTCTATAGTAATTAGTACATAGTCGTAGGAATATGACGTGGTGTTAAATAAATATATATTTATATATTTAGACAAAATAAAACGTATTTATCATGTAGTCTACTAAATTAGGACAATATATTTGAAATTCTGTTATCCGTAGACTTCTTTTGAATATTTTCTCAGGGAAAAAAAGAGTTTTGACATTTTATGAAGCACACTTTGGATATATATATATCCAAAGTGTGCTTCATAAAATGTCAAAACTATATATATATATATATATATATAAAACAAAACTGTAAGAACCATTTAAAAAAATATTACATATTTTCAAAAATCGGCTACAAGTAAATTATTTTAATTTTTTTTTCCCCCTGAAAAACAAGAACAACATCTCCAGATACCAATTTTGAACAAAGTCGTTAAAGCTATTTTCAAAAATTCACGAATTTTCAAAAATCATTCGTCAGTAGTACATTTTTAATTTTACGGGTAAAACCAAAATTAAAATCTAGTTTTTAGATGTGACCATATTATATTCAAACAAGTTTGAACAGATTACATCGAATTGTTTAGGTCATGGCTTCGAATACAGACATAATAACGTAAAAAGATACGTAATTGCAATACAAAACAAATGAAAATAGGACAAATGTATTCCATTCCAATTCTTCAACTCAAAATAAAACTATTATATATTTTTGATCGAGATTTTAATCCTTATGTTTTTGAGAAAGCAGGTTGGACATATATGATTCGGAGAGTGTGTTAGTGTCTACATATCCAGTCTTAACAAAACACAAAGCTATCAGATTGAATTAGTCCTATGTGAGGCTGTATAACTTAAACCTTAAATTTTGCCTATCCTCTTCTCAATTTAATTGCATGCCCGTCACCATCACCATAGCCTCTGGCCAGAAGATAGGTCAACCCTGATGTTAGGGAGATAATTAAACACCCCTTCCAATCTCTAGCCTAGTCTCTGTTTAATCATGTTAAATAACCCAGGCGAGATACGAACCCAGTCGCGTATACACGCTGCATACTTGTACCACGTTGTGAGGAGAACCTATGTTAATCTACAATAATTAGAGCCGCCTCACTTAGGAAGCTTTAGGACTTTAGGGCATCTAGGAATCAATTATCCTTGGGCTTCCTTGTCCGTGAGTAAAGTCCCTTCGGGGACCACTTTGGTTCCTGGTGAGTTCAAGGACGAACGAGAGTAGAACACTTTACATCTGGGGTTGCAATCTTGTTAGTGCTCTATCGACTTAGAGACTCGTCAAAGGTCCTGCGACCCATCATTTATCCAATAGAGTTTTGCTTTTTTTACCTTATACTGCTTAGATATTTATTCCTTAAAATCTACCTTTCACAACAACAGCAATAATAATAATAATACTTAGCCCCACGTCTTACTACCCGTTTGGGTTATACGCTTAAGTAGTAATTACACTAATAGGTCAGGAGTTGGGAAGGTTGAATGTATAGGAAGTGAACTCACATTTGCGTGGGGAAGAGTGGAAAACCATTTATAAAAAACCACATTGATTCACCCGAGTAAGATTCAAGTCCCGATCTCTCCATCCTCGGCAGTCTAGCTAAACACGAAACTAGCGCGTTAGCTAACTACGACACCAAGGTGGGTACCTTTCACAATAGATCTAAGTCCCCAATATTATTTTATTATTATTTTTTTATTTGAGGAGTTCAACGTACACTTTCTGAACCGACTGATTATATCAACACACTACTTCTGTGAAGGGGTAAACACACATTTAATCCATGATAAACTTTTCGCCATGCCGGGAATCAAAACCTGGAACCTTTAGCTCATTAGATATTTAAACTACCAAATGAGACAAATTGTCGAACAAACTTCTACTAAAAAATTAATAGACTAAATAAAATGAATATCTTCATAACTAAATATTTATTTTCTTATTTCGTCATACTCAAATATGATTTTAAATTACTTTATATTTGCAAGTTTAGAAAAATCAAAGATCGACCTTTGTTGACGTGGTAGCTACGTGTTCGACTGAAAACTGCCACGAGATCGGTAGTTTGATCGCGATCGACCGGTGGGTGATCCCTGCCTTACATGGGGTACAAATTAACTATATTATTTTCTTGTTGTCATTTTTAAAAAGGGTTTTTGTTTTGTTTAATCGCATATCACTACTCTTCTGGGTATGGCTACATGTTTTTCACAACTGGGCTAAGTATGAGGTGGATGAAATGTAGCCGCACTTGCGTGGCTATTGAGTGGAAAATCAGTAAGGAAAAAAACTCTGTACAACACGCTAATATTGAAGCATCGACCTCACAGTTATTGGAAAATAAAATTAGATGAACCTGACATTTTATTCCACGTGTCTACCAGTGTGGGTGAAAAGGTTTATTAACGACTACATATAAGCAGTAGAAATAGGAAAGTATAATAAAGAAAAAGCGGAAAAAGAAGCTGAGAAAACCACATCTCAATGTACACATAAATGACTTGATTCCAAATTAGTCCGTCAAGAGAGACCGGGTTTCATGTGATCACATTATTTTTAATAACATTCTGAAATGGTTTTTAAGTAAAGAGCGTTATATAAGACAAGATTTGTGAATAAATTTGTAATTTATAGAATTATAAAAGATAAATAAAAAACTTTAAATAATAGTCAAACAAAAATTGACAAATGTTGTAAGAAATTAATAAAATAAAATAACAAAGATTAAATAGAAAAACTGCTAACGAAGTTTAACTTTTATGAAATTAAAATTACTTTTAAAAACCTTGATTTTTATAGACTTTGTTAGTAATTTTTCTAATTAATTCATTCTATCTTTTTTTCCACAACATTAAATTAATCTTCCCTTACTAAACTTCCACAAATGTAATTCCGAATCTCATTTTGTTTACTTCAAATTTTCAAACATCACATACTATAACTATGCATTTATGCTTATTTAGAGTGTTTTATGTTATTTTAATTGTATCTAATATTTTTAAATACTGTACTTTTTAACATTTTTCAACTTACCATTTTCACTCTATATGTTATCACATTTGCAATCTAATCATTTAATGTTCACATATTTATTTATTTATGAACTATTAAATTACATACTTATTTTAAAATCTTATGTTATCTTATTTTTAATAGTGTTAAGTAATTTAAATTGGCAATAACTTTATATTAGGTCTAGGAATAAAGGTATTTTTTAAACACAAAAATATATTGATACAATTTAATTTTTAACATGATTAAATATATTAGTACTCAAAAAAATGGTTAAAAATATTTATTTTCTAAGATTAAATAGGCTATACTGATACAAGCAATTTAACAAAAATGTTATCTCTTATAAAATATATGATAGCTTTTGTTAGCTGATTTATTTACGAATTCAAAGAAATATATTACATTAACTATATCACTTCAAATAAATATAAATATAATATCGAGTTTGTCAAATGATAAATTATGCATCGTGAAACCTCAATAATCAATTCACTAATTATGAATTAACTGTTTAGTGAGGTTTAACGATGCGTAATTAATGTTTTTTTCAAACTCGCACAGATTATGGATTATATTTATAAACTCATCTAACGCGAATAAGGGAAACCACAATAACAAAGCCATCAGCGTTTCAAGCTCCAGCGTTCAAGACAAAATTATATCAGAGGATTTGAAGCGGGGTTTTGTTGAATGCTAGCACTAGACCTGATGTAACACTAGTTTCTGAAATAGTGGCACTTTTTTTTTGCGCCACGTCTTACTACCCATTCGGCTTGTACGCTTATGAACTAATTAAGCTAATGGTTCTAAGGATTAGGATGACTATATTTAGAGGAAGTGAACCCACATTTATGTGGAGGGAGAGTAGCAAACCATTTTGGTAGAACTACCATCAGTACATCTAACCTAGATTTGAACCTCGATCTCCCAGTCCTCGCAGTCTGGCTTAATACAAAACTAGCCATCTACGATTATGTGTATTAAAAGTGCATCTAAGATTAATATAGGAATTAAGTGTGGGAAGGTTTTAAAGCAATAAACTGATTTTAGGAACTATATCTTTTAGAAATATAATATATAAATAACTATAAAATTATCAAAATAAAAGTAGCCCGAACGAGTAGTAAAACACGGCGAGAAAAGAAAAAGAACGTATAATTGATAAAATTTGTTTTATTTGCTATTTCTTGCCTTCTATTTAATGTATTTGTAATTAAAGTACCAAGTATATTGCTTATATAAACGAGCCTACGAATCCTTTTGCTAACAAATGTAGACAAGCCTCAGTGCTATCTACAGACGCGTGGGTGAAACTGTATGTAACTAATACCTCCCACGTTAAGTTTATCCATGACAATTTCAGTGTATTTTTGTGTGTGTGTGTGTGTGTGTGTGTGTGTGTGTGCGCTTCTGTATAGCTTGTGGCCAGTTCTAAAGTTAATGTCTGCTAATCGAGGAAACCATCATCAGATGGACCAACTGCCATAGGGTTCTTCCAAAAGGAAGGGTGATATAAAATTGAAAAGCAATGGTGGGGGAAATCGGGGGGAGGGGATTTGTAAAAGAGACACTGTTTCAACATAGCTGTGTATACCATTTCCTTATGGATTCAATGAGGGAAAAATTCAGCGGTTGGTAAAATAACCTACACTAATTTATTTATACTTTTTAAAATTCTATTATCAAGAAATTTGTGGTAATTTTACATATGCTGAGCATCACTAGATCTAGGAGGAAACGCCTACTAAAGTGCGGAGACGCATTGCAGATGTTAAGAAATCCCGCATTTTTAAAGAAGTCATTTTTATTTCAAAATAATATTAGGCTGTTTGCATATATCTCTAGAGTAAAAAAAACCACCACTTTTTGATATATATATATATATATACATATATGTTTAAAAAAGTAAAAGCAGAATAATTTACTCCTTCACGCAGAAATGTCTCGGTGTTAAAGTTAAAGTAGATACCTTCCTCAAACGAATACATTAATTTATTTTCAATAAAGTAACATAAGAGAAAGGCGAATTAATCTGAGGTTGATCTTTATGTTTAGAAGCCTTGTAACTGTCATAACAAAGACTTGATTGGGAATTAATGTCTCTTCAATTGATGGCACCTCTTTAGCTGATTGCGAATTTCTCATTCACCACCTACTTTTGCAAAAATGTGTTATTCTTAAATTGTACTTTGAATTAACGTATTATTACAAATTCATTTATCTTCATTCTCTAAAGTTGACCATATCCTATTTTTATACTTTTATTCGGTCAGATCCATGCTCAATTATGTTACTGTTGCGTGGAATTCCATCACCTTAACTGACTCTCAGACTGGAAATTTTTCAATTCAAATTTCTCGCTGCCAGCTATTTATAAATTATTTTTAACCATTTTTATAATAAATATAATCGAATCCGGAACCTTTTGGGGCTCCAAACTCTCATTCCAAGGACTCTGTAGTGAAACCCTTTTTGTTTTTAACATTTTTAATAGCACAATCTCTTTGTAAATCCACCCTTGAACATGTGGGAATCCCTTTGACCTCTTGGAATCCTAAAATATTTTCTATCAGTGAAACTTACAAACTTAAACCACCTAGTCCGTTGTATTAGCAGCTTTAATTCTATATTTCCAGTTATTTTATTTTTATAGTAAAAAACTTAGTAATTATTAGTCATAAAGGTGTAACTTAAAAACACTTTATTTGTTTATTGTGTATTATTCACTAAATAATTATTACTATAGGATTAGTTCCTTTTGTTTTCCTCTATATTATTTAGTTACTAAATCTCTTTCATTGTAATTTATTGAACACAAAGGTAATATATTATTTATTATTTTTCAAGCCTTGTGCTAAATATATTTCCAGTGCCAGCCTGTTAGAAATCTCAACTGTTTGCAAGCAATTTATTAAAGGAAAACTAAATTATTATTATAATTATTATTATTATTATTATTATTATTGCTTAACTACATCCCCAAACCCATCATGGTTATCCCACTATAGGGATAAGAATGGTTAGGGCTGAATTTGGAAAAATTATACCTGTATTGGGTTGGAAAGAGAGCGGGAAACCAATAACGAGAATTCAGCCTCAGAACAACTGACCAGGATTCACGCCCAAAACTCCCCATCACCATAAATCCTATCAATTGTATGAAATACACCTTAGTAAAAAATGGTTTAGAACCACTGTTATAACTTACGGCACAATACTCTTTTTCGTGAATGATCGCGGCACTCTGAATGTTTAAGTGTGTTATCCTAAGGGACACTTGAGAGTGCACATGCGCAGAGATACTTCCCGCAGTTGAACAGGAAATGCGCGAGAGTTTGTCCTCCCCAGTGGTTCCCAACGTGGGTTATACTTACGTTAAAAACTTTTTGATTTTCGGATTTAAATTTTATGAATTTCTTTTTATTGAATTAAAGTCCTCACTAGTATATCTGGACAAAAGAAAGAAAATCAATATTCGGTCCAAAAGGGTCAATACTCCGTAAAAATTTTCAACTTCCGGTTAAAATTCTCGATATTTTATTAGGGGTTGCACATTTTATGGCTATAGTATTTTTATTAAATTTCTTCATTTATTAATTTAGACCAATAAAAAAGTAGATATTGACCATTCAGTCTTAAATAATAGAGATAGATCATTGCTGTACAAATATTTTTCCTTGGAGGTTAAAGAAAAACTAAAAACCTTTTGAGAGACTTGCTTATCTACCTACTCTATGGAATTAGAGAATTATTGTGTTAAACATTAAGTAGTATCTCTCTACAACTAAGGCTCACGAAATTGTAATCATATATTTTCCAATATCTCAGAAATTATTGGTTTTCTAAATATAAATTTCAAATAAAAGTTTTTTTCTTTTTAATGGTACTACAATTTTGCAATGATGTCATTTAGTATATCTACGAGTTACGGAGATATGGAAATTTCCGTTTCTGTAAAGTACCCTAAAAGTAATTTTCAAAGGAAAATGAAAATAGCCAATTTGTTTATAATCTTAATCAAAGCGTAGATACGAATTATAATCAAAATCGTTAGAGCAGATTGTGAGAAATTCGATTTTTTCTCTTGTTGCCCTATTAAAATACTCTTAATTTTAAGGTTAAATAGACACACAGACAGACGTAATTGCAAAAACCACTTTTTATGGTTCAGGGGTCATGAAACGTTGATATACATCAAAATTTCTGGTTAGATTATTTTGACTGTCAAAATACTTTACTTTTAGTGTTCGAAAAGTAAAGATATATATATATATATATATTTGCGTTTAGCTTGAAAATTATTGGTTTTTATAAAAATATGTTTCATATAATATATTTGTATCATAAATAGACCTACATATTTACACTGATAAGTAATATAATATCTCAAATAGTTTCGGATATATGATTAAAAAAATTGTACGGAACCCCTCACGGTCTTTCTCGTTCTATTGTTTAAAAAATTGAGATATTCACTCAAAATTCATAATGTAGTGTACACTAGTGGTCCCAAAAAAAAATTGCGCTATACATACGTAAAACATTTTTTAACTCATGGTTTCAATATTCATGATTTTATTTTTAATGAATTAACGTCTTCATTTGTATATTTGGACAAAAACAGAATATAATATCGATATTGGGTCCCCAAGGGTCAACACCTCGTATTAAAATTTTGACTTCTGGTTAAAATGTTCGTCATTTTACTAGGGGATGCACATCTTATGGTTATCGCATTGCTATTAAACTTCTCTTTTATAAATTTTGACCAATAAAATAGGTAATTATTGACTATTGAGTCTAAAATGAGAGAGAAAATATTGTTACAGCCGATTTTGAGAAAATGAAATTTTTCTCTTTTCACCCTTTAGTAAACTACTATTAATTTTAGGGTAAGATAGACACACAGACAGATGGCGTCGAGAAACCCATTTTTTAGTGTTCGGAGGGTCATGAAACATCGACATCCATCAGCAGCTAGATTTTTATGACGGTCGTAATACTTTACCTTAAAGTGTTGTAAAAGTTAAAATAAATATATATTTGTGTATAGCTTGAAAACCATTGGTTTTATAAAATTATATTTCAAATTAAAGATGTTTATTATAAATAGATCCACATGTATACAATGATAAGTAATATTCATATCTCAAAGACTTACGGAGATAAAATTAAAAATGAGAATTTACGCGTCAGTCCAGAGCACTTAATTCATTTTAACGAAATATTGAGAGTAGCCACTTTATTTGGAATATTTATAAATGTTTTGAAATCAAATTTAATCAAAATATTTAGAGCCGATTTTGAGAAAAACTACTTTTTCTCTTTTTGCCCTTTAGTAAACTATCCTTAATTTTAGGGTTAGATATCCAATTCTAAAACCCCTCAGGCCAACCCTATGAAAACCCTAGATACCGAGTTTTAGCCTGATTGGTAAAATAGTTTAGGCTCTAGCCCGAGGCATAGAGAGACAGACATACAAACTGAAATTCAAAAACCACTTTTTTGGACTCGGGGAGTCATGAAACGTCGAAATTTATAAACTCTCGAGTTCGATTTTTTCTACAATCACAATAATTTCTCTACCTGTAAAATAGCGAGAAAGCAAAAAGTTTGGGAACCGCTGTGTCTATTCAACCATTAATTAACATTTGTGTAGGAAATTATATCCTCAAGTTTCTTATTAACTACGCATTTCTTTGATTATAGGTCATTTCATTTTATGGAAATAAAATATTTCAAACTTTTCTCTTATATCTTCTTTAAAAAATATCAATGAATGAAACTAACTTAGAGTTTCAATAATTCTAGTTGAGGGGGAGCCGGACCACCCCGAACCATTATAAAAACCGAATTACATGCAATAACTGGAAAAATTAAAATAATCACGCTGTAAGATCTATCTACGTTGGTGTTGGTGGTGAATTATTTAAACATACCACCACGTTGACGACCATGTTATAAAATTATCATTTTGGAAGGGGGTGGGGTCTTAATAATTAGGTTTGTAGGGTGACATGTTGTAACGTTCGAGTTGGGGCTTTGGGCGTTGTATTATTGAATCATGCCTCCAAGTTTGATGACCTGCTGTAACGATCGAATTTTGGGGGTCTAATTCATTAATCTTGTTGGGTGACATGTGGTAAGGTATACTCATGGATTTATTAGGTGAATAGTTTAAGTTTAATTGAATAATAATTAAATAAACGATAACATTATATTTAATTTATTTCACAAGTATGTTGTCGTGTACAACACTTCACAGTATTTAAATTATATTATTGAAACGGAATACAGTATATTTGCGATTAACCGAGGTAATTGGGACCTCGGATACGAAAAAACTCGGATGATACGAATCGTGTAGGTTTTATAGGCTATAAATATCTAGACCGTGCTGCGTTTGTGTATATTGTTTGCAAGTGTGCATTAACTACAAAATTTTAAATAAGATTTTATATTAGTTTTAGTAATAGAGTATATTTATATATAATTTGAATCAAACAAATAGTGCCTTAAATATTTAACTATTATATAGATATTTTGTTAAAACTGGAAACAATGACAGAATTAGTGCCTTGGTTAACACGGAGCCTCGGATAAGCGGGGCTTAGATAATCGCAAGTCTACCGTACTCGACCGATAAGGTTAACTTTTTTTACCGTATAAAGTAGGCCTACATGAAAGCCTTTAAAATTATTTTAAACTAATTAAATTAAAATAAAATATGACACCGATACAACGACATGCGATTTCCCCTTTTGAAAGGTGTGAGAAGAGTTTGTGATAATAAAATAAAATGATAATAAAATATGCCATTGATATATCGAGACCTCTTGCCAATTTGGAATTTGGTGAGACGACTCTCGATTATTAAATTTAAATAAGACTTGATAATGATATAAGTACACACGTCCTCCCTGTATACTGTTTGTGAGGAGAGCGAGACGTAGGTAGCGTTCTTTTCAACGGACCCCGAACAAAAATATTCCTTCATAAGAGTACTTTTTCTATACCACGTCATTCCTTTATTTGAACATATGTACCTGTTTGTCCCTAGCAAGAGAGAGATAGAGCAAAGTTGCAATAACTTGAAATAGTATAATATTGAAGGAAGAGTAGTTTCTGATAATTGAGTATTTATATATTATAAGTTTTTTTTAGCACCACGTCTTACAACCCGTTCGCGTTATACGCTTATGTACTAATTGAGATAATGGTTTTAGAGAATAGGAAGGTTATATTTAAATGAAGTGTACCCACATCTTCTCGGAGGGAGAAAAGGAACCATTTTGGAAAGAAACACCCTCGGTACATCTGACTGAGATTCGAGCATTGATCTCACCGTGATCGGCAGTCTAGTCTACTGTGAAAGTAGTTCGTTGGACCATGCGACCACTGAAGTGGGTTTTAAAAGTATTAAAATACAAGATACTTGGATGTTCTTACTTGAATCTCCATTTCAAATGAATCTTTACATCCAGGAACCATGCGTTTCGAAATTTTCTCCCATAATTTCCTTATAAGCCATCATTAGAACTACTACTTAGATCATTGATTTGTAAAAGGACATGAGACGGGGCGAATTCAGAAGCGGATTTACATTATAGTCCCACTAGTAACGGGCCTAGGGGCGGTGGCTTTAGGGGGCGGCACAGTTTGGATAAAACATTTTTTTTATAATATTTTGTTTTTAGTAATTAATTTTAAAAATTATTGACGAACATTATCGAAATAGTTCAAGTTAAAGTCAGAACGACAATATTTATTTTTAAATAACTGTACTTTGTAATCACTTTGTAACTGACGTCAGTTTCCCCTTCTTCATAATGTTAACTCAAGCGACTGAAGTGCATGTACATTGTACACTCCGTCGAGATTGTAAGGTAGCAACTTTATAAATCAGCCTGCGTGGTATGCTATACCTCCATACATGACTGCAGA
>CABFWO010000272.1:338809-391046 GCA_902155825.1 Timema genevievae | reverse complement strand
TATGCATTTAAGTTGAAGAAGTACATTTTTTATTTACTCTAAATTTTTGACCACCTCATTCTACAAAAAAGTTCAATTGTAGGCTTTCACATCAATTATTGTGCTCCAGTTGTGTAGTGTTAGCTTTCCCGCTTCGCTCCAATGGACGCAAAAGCTATCTTCCCCTCAGTATCCAACCAAGTAATCCTCCCCGCCTGACTTTGCTTCACAACAGTGGACAGCAGAATTAAAATCGTTGTAACAAGCATAATTTGATGCCACAAAAGCTGAATTTTGGGCACATATTAGCACAAATTGAACATCAAGCTGGCCCGCCACATTAAAATCATTGCCATGCGCGTAATTTAATAGTACAAAAGCTGAACTTTGGGCACATATTAACACAAATAACTGGCGTAATCAAAATCAAGATATGATGTTTTAAAAAATGTGGTGGGCCAGCTTGAAATCAAGTTGGCCCATCACATTAAAATCGTTATAATTTGAGTAATTAAATAGCACAAACGCTGTGCTTCGGACACATATGAGCACAAACGTAGCACAAAGGACTGTAGTAATTTCAATTCATTTGGAGAAAGTGGCGGGCCAATTTGATGTACGTCGCACTTAAACCCAGAAGTGGGCCAAGCGATGCATCTGGCCTTACACCCTGCAAATGTTCAGAAATTAAGCCTGAAATCCTGGATATTTGTGCCAACATTTCGTCTTGGAGTTCCACGGTCCTCTTCTGGAGCTCTTTGCATTCCGCACTGGTCCTAATTGCCTTCTCCGACGCACTACCTAATTTCTCACATACTGCCCTGGATACTCGTTCCTTTGTTTTTGAAGTCATAACCCCCTCAAAACTCTCGAGTCTTTGTGCAACTCTCTCTCCTGTGGCCTTATTCTCCAATCTAAGCGTCTCCACCTGGGAGCTCAGGCATTCAACCATATCCCCCACCACCTGACGATCAGCCATCACCACTAGGTTGAATTCGGTGGTTGAATCTCTGCTCTCCTTTACGACCCTATGAATCTCACCTCTTAAATGTTCATTGTTGATTTTTATCGCCTGTTTCAGCCTCTTCGATAACGATTCTTGGCTTGCCTGCATGACCTCACGGCCAGCCTGTGTAGATCTCTCAGACTCGGACCTTAGATTATCGGTATTTGCCTTCATAGATAATTCCAGATACATCTTCAGGTTCTTATTATTAGTCTGCATGGTTTGGTTCAGCAATGCGACCATTTGAGTCATAACCCATCCCAGATAGCTATCACCTTGTCGTGATTTGTTTGCTGACAATGGTTCACTGATTTCACGGTTTGATTCTATTGACACCTGACTCACGTTTTTCGGAAGATCCACTGACATGAGGATCGACAACTTTTACGTTTTCCTCCAACAATAATAGCATCACGTCCCCCATACTCAAGCTACCATCTCCAATAATAGATAGTTCCCCTCCATAGTTTCTCTCTCTTCACGAATACTACCTAATTACCTACTTCACCCACTATGAAATATATATTCATATAAAATATTCCGCCTTTCATCCAATCCTTTACAATCTTAAAATCTAACAAATACATTTAAAACATCCTAATCCTTTCGCCCATTCTACCTATAGCTCGTGCCCCACGTTGGGATAACAACTGAAAGGTCCCTCCGTCACAAATCTCTATTATTTTCAATAAACAGTTCAATCACAATAAATGTTTGTTAATGAAAGAACCCTCCTAAAGTGGTGGGCATGGATGCACCTAGATTATTAGCTCACTTTATCCTTACGGACACGGATTACACTCTTTCTACAGGGACCTCTGAGTTAGGCTCGAGCAGCTAAACACTTGAAAGGGGGAGGAACGACTATCTTACATTGACATATCAATCAATCACATGTAGTTTAGTTTCAAAATTTACTAAAGGGAAAATTAACATTTATTTTAACCTACAATCTGGTATTCAAGACATTTCTAAATAAATATGATTATGATTATGACTATGGTGATGATACATACATTATGAAAGTATGGCCGCTCCACCATCGAAAGCAGTTTGGGAAAAATAGAGAACAAAGCCGATAGTTTATTGGTCAAAAGTTAGTTTTTTAGGCAAGTTGAGAAGTTCAAGTTTTAGGTATCGTTCATAATCTTCCGCGCAAAAATGTTCCGAGCACACTGAACATAAATCCGGATTCCACTTCCCATATCTTCTACAAAGCTGTATCCATTTTTTATGAACTACCGTATCCCAATCTTTTGGGAAAGAATGATACATTATTGATTTCCCATTGGAGTTTTTGTTTTTTGGTGGTTATTATTACACAAAGCAACTCTATATATTTCCCCAGGAATTTTTGTTAACCTTAAAATGTTGTTTATATTAATAAAAAAAAATCGAAAACATTCTTCTTTTGAATCTCACTCGATTGAGGAAAAATCATTAAATGAATTCTAAATGAAGGGAACTATTAACAATATTATTAACATTAATGATTAAACTAGTACACAGAATTCACTCGTTTTTAAACAGAAATTATTTTAGCAAAATTGTAGCTGCATGAAACACTGTGAACCCAAACGCCGTTAATTTACTACTGAGCCCCTGTCACTAGTCTGCAGTACGGTCACCGGGTTACGTCACGCAAAGAGTGGTGAAAGGGGGAAAACTACCTACTGGCAGGTATAGGGACTGAGGCAACCTTGTATTCTAAGAATCTTGGTGCTGGACAACTTGGATCTTAGACCACTTGTAAAGGTGAGTTTTTGTGGTTGACCTGGTATCGATTTTCACGACCAGAGCGTTTTCGCGGTTGACCTGGTATCGATGATAACGAAATGTTTATGACCAAGACGATACCAGAGCTCGATTTGTCAACACTTTCCCTGACAAGACTAAAGAGTGGTTACAGCTAATGAGCTGAGAATTTGACCGCCAATTTCAAAACAGCATCATTTCTTATGTTAGATTTAAACGAGTATAACTTCGTAGTCAATGGATTTTAAGTTTTTGTAAATTAAAATTGACAGCAATAACTTGCTAGAAATACATGACAGTAAGTAGGTATTTAAAAACCGTTTAGTTATGTATAAAAGAGTAATATATGATCCAGGCCTATTTAATATTATATATATATATATATACATGTTTTCTTAAGGTTATTTTTGGAAAGGTATGTTTAGCTTGACATGTTGTGTAAATATTAGGACTAGTCAAAATAAGCATGAATCTAACTAGGAATAAAATTAAAAAGCTAATTTTACATCGATTTGCATGTACTAGAATTACATAAATTCTCCTACTAGCTGTTAGATAACTCCACCCCAGCCCCCATTTTTGTTTAAGAAAAACATATCAAAATAGTTTTCCCACTCCAACTTGGTCAGAACCACTTGGTCGAAGACACTCGATACCAAAATGTAACCAAGTCAATCGCGAAAACTCACCTATTGAGTTCATCAAAAGCAACCCAGTGCATTTAAATTTCCTTGCTTATTTTGTTTTAATATCCTATTTAATACAATTGCAAAGATACTCTGAATAGTATATTTCCATTGTTTCAAATTATTTCACACATCTCCTACATCCGAGAAGAGAAGCTTGTTTTGTAGTAGAATATACCTGAGCACAGCATTGTTGTATCAAGTTGTTTAAGCCAATACATTTTAATTTAAAAAAACAAGATTTAAGTCCTGAATATGCCCAAAACTCTAGTTTTGTGGCCTTCATTTTTAAAACCATTTCCATGGGAGGACCTCCATACCCCCCTCCCCTAATAATTTTCACAAGTCAGCTTGTACAGGCCTACCGATTGCTTCCAACCAAAATTACATCCAATAGTTTTTTAATTTCTCAGCTGCATCTAAATTATCTCTACTACATGTTTACATTTTGTTCCCCTAGATTCTTTGTTAACATATTCCAATCAGTTTCTCTAAAAATCAGCACTTTTTCTCTTTTAAACTATTCAACCTTTAAAGGTCAATTTTCATTAATATATCTAACCAATAGCCCTTTTTATTTAACCAGTACAACATACTCTATTTTTTGCAGTCCACTAAATAACTTAGTACAAAATACTATAATATGTTATTTTTTGATCGGTTTCTTAATTTTTCATTGGTTAAACGCTTACTTTTTGCAACCTCATAGAAAAGTATTGTGTGAATACTAAGTTTATAAAAGTAAAACTTGATATTTCTAAAATAGTTTTTTGATTGAGGACTAGCTTTATTACTTGCTTCGGTAGGCACATGGTCAAAGGTGTCACTCTTTCAATAGACTAGTCTGCCGATGACAGGGAAATTGGGGTTTGAATCCCGATCAGGTGTATTGAGGATGGTTTTTCCTGAATGGTTTTACACTTACCCGCCACTCATATTTAGAAAACTACCTTTATCCCGATTGTTCAGCGATGACCACCTACATCTATGGTTTAGCTTGGATAAGCCTGATATCTCAATGTGCATATTGTACAAACACTGTGTGAATCATCAGTTACTTGTTTAGTGTTTTCCAAATTTTGACATATCTACACATGTGTTTGTCCGACTAGCAAACTTATAATGACTGTTCACTTCAAGTCCAAAAAAACTTCTAAGATTTTCAAAGATGTTATGCTACTGCATTAGATCTAGTATTATTGGCAGATAGCAAAGCTCAAAATATTATTTATTTACATAAATGAACACACAAATAAAGGAAAAAATAAATCAAGTGATTGCTTATTTAAAATATTTATTGCTTTATAATGAATCATCAAAAGGCATCAAGAGTAGGCTATTTTGTTTTTGAAGGCAAATATGTAACAGAACAACAAAGATTATTTAATATGACAAATAATTCTATTTAAAATCAGGTCAAAATTATCTAAACCATTTGTTAAGGTTAGCACTATATAAGTGTTGAGAATTACTGTTAAGAGGCTTAAAATTACAAATACAATTGATATGTTACACATACATTTTAAACATTATATAATTTACTAATAATAATAATAATAATAATAATAATAATAATTAAAAGAAGTATCACAATAGAGTAGAAATCTATACCTGTATTACATCTGATATATACAGTACGGTATTCTGCACAATATCTACCCTTTAATACTAGCATAATGTGACTGTTATATCTTCATGGTTTGTATGTACACATGAGTTTGCTGAATTTTATTTTTTCTATTTTTAATATGGAGCAGGAACTTGGACTCTCAGGAAGATGAGAAAGAAATACTTGGAGAGCTTTGAAATTTGGTGGTGGAAAATACTTGGAAAAGACTTTAAAACATCAGGTGGACAGACAGGGTGAAAAATTAAGTCCTAACAAGAGTGGGTGAGAAAAGAACCATTTGGGATATGATTCTTCGGTACAAAGCAAACTGGATCGGACAAATCCCTAGGAGGAACTTTCTTCTGCATGACGTTATAAAAGGCAAGGGTGAAAGAAAAAGGCACATTGGCAGTATTAGTATATTGACAAAAGAAATGTACTTGCCACAAGACAGAACACCTAATGATAATAAGTTTTGATATGTGGATATCCCATTATTTCTTCAAGTGAATGCTGATACATTCCTTTTGAATTCAGCTTCATTTTGTAATTTTAAATTAGTGTATGTTGCAGGTAGCACAAAGAGGCAGTAAAACACCAACTGTGCGTAATGTTTGATTTTGCATTTAGTTTATTGTGATTTTAATGCAAATCTGATTGAAGGCTACAGATAGTTGGATGGATTCAATACTTGACAGTAAAGTTTGTAACTTAAAAGCCAATCTTGGGATAGCATTATGCCAAGTGAGTTGTAAATATTTATAAACACATAGAAGAGAAACATTTGTGATGATCTTAACAAAGAAACAGTTGGCCCCTACAGCCGATTTTATTTTATGGTTGAAGAAATAGAGCTGACATCACATCCTGAAGAATATTTTTTTGTAATGTCCAGGAACATCAAGTAATAATAACAATTACTATCAAAGCTTAAATTATGCTGTGTATTCAATTGTTTTCTATCAGTATGTTATGAAGGCATCTCTTGTTATCAATGGATTTTATTGATCTAGGCATTATATTTACTTGCTGAAACTATATCATACGCTTAAACCAAAATATATTATTTAAAGACACTGAACACTTAGTGCAGTATGGAGATGGATTCCAAAGATTGTGTCAACTAGATTCTAAGACACAAGTACATATACGTATATTTAATCAACATTTCATGAAAAAATGCATCTATTGATTAATAAAACAATTTTAAAGTAGCAACACATGAAATAAGCCTACAATATACATATGAAAAATACTCATTCACATTTATGTGGTTATATTAAAAGTAATAAATTAAGAAAAAGTTGATTTTACATTGAAGCCCATATTTTAGAAATTTGTGAATTTTTATAAACTCCCTCATTTTTAAAAAATGTTAAGTATGTAATATCCATGAGAAACTACTCAATATTTTAAAAAGAGCTTAGAGAACTATTATCTGGTTTTAAATAGTTGATATTAACAATTTGTTTATATTTCAAATAAAACTATTAAATATATTTTGAGCTTTATATATATTATGCCACAATACACCGAAGAGAAATCAGGAAAATATATCTTAAAACATGACAATATATATCTTATCGATATTAATAAAATGAAGCATTTATTTGTCTGTCATGAGCATTGCATGATATCTATTGCACACAGAAGGCTGAAGTTTTTAAATTTTTTAAGATTTTTTTTAAAAACTTATTAAAAACTTGGTTGGAAGAAGAAACTTTTAAAAAAGAAGAGATTTTTTTCTGTTGGTTTCTAAGCAAAGAAACACATTGCCCAGGTACTCCCGCTAATTTATTTAGGTAGTGATTTTTGTGTGTAATTTTGTGGCTTGCATTAGTAATGGTTTTCCGAGCAGAAGATGAATCAACTGTATGTTTATTAGTACACTTCAAGTGTGGCTCTATACTAAATACAGGACAACACCACTATATCAGAATGGAATGGACCAGTTTCATATGCGAAACTGGCCCATTCCATTTGGATTTAGGTAGGCTTCGTCCTGTATTTAGTATAGCGCTGCACTTGAGGCATATTAAGTCCGACTATAAAACTGGCACTAATTGAGTGAACAGTGATTGAAGAAAGCTCACCGTGGGAAGATGCCAATGTACAAAATGCAACTTCTTCCTTTTTTTCTGGCTTCTATACTAGAAAGTCACAAACACAGTTTTGATATATTTTGGAATTATTGCCTTCATCAAACAATAGAGTAGGCTAGTGTTTTACTTCTGTTTTCTTAAGATAATGTTACAACTAAAATTTTTACATCCAAAATAACAATGGCATCTAAGTTATTAACATGATATTTTAAAGCTATTACATTTGGTAAAAGTGATATAATAGATGTTAATATTTAATTTTTCAAGAGAGTTTCATGACAAATAATTTTTAATTTAGACTAAGTCTATTATTATGTAGATTTTTCATAGAATTGTAATACAAGCATAGGTGAACAAATATATACATAGCTTCTTTGAAAATCTCACAAATATAATTTTTTCAGGTATAATTTAAAATTAATTGTGCAAAATCTAAGGCACTGGTGTAGACTACTTTAAGCGTAAACATTCCATAATAATAATAATAAATTAAATATCATAATAAAATACATTAGCAGCAACCATTTGGTCTTCTTTATGGCTGACAATCATGACTGCATTGACTAAAATGTTTGGGTCGGTGACAGTGACAAACACAACAGGACCATCCCTTGACAAAATGGCATTATATTTGTCAATGAGAATTCCTGTCAACTCATCAGCAATGTTGAAACACTCCTCATCAGACAACTCTGGGGATGCAGAGAAGTCTCTGTGTTTAAAGTATGGGTATTCGTTTTCATTAAAAGATTTGAATTTCTTAGGTCTAGGACCAGAGTATTTATCCAAGTCATATACATTTGTATCAACAAAGTGATCTGGTACAACTTGGGATTCATTGATATATTCTTGCTTCTCACGTGGCGTCTGAGAATGAGGTTCTAGTTTCATTTCATGTGTTCGGTCTCCTGTAGAATGCATTGAGCTAAAACGTTGAAATGCAGATTTTATCATGAGAAGTAATGTTTTACAAGTATTATAATTGTGGAGAATTGTGGTCATAAAGTGTTTGGCTCTATTGCCCGAAATGTTATAGTTATGGTCAAATTCTTCTTGATTGAATGTTTCACCAAGGGAACTCATTGCTGTTCTTAGATCCTCTTGATATTTTTGTTCCATTTCGCTTGATACTAGCTGTACAAACTGTCTTACAAACTTTACTATTCTTATAATTTCTTCAATTTCCTCTAAGTTCATTAGTCTTGCTACTTTTAAGGCAATGCTGTAAACATCATTGTGGTGAGTTTTTGCTAAATCCCCCATCACACGAGCAAAACTCGTGGCATCTGAAGACAAGGTGTTCATTATTTTACTTAGAGCAGATTTTGAAACTTCTGTTCTAACTTGAACTGAAGTTACATTATTCGTATTATTAGAGAGAGTTGAGTGTTCATTGTAAATGGGTTCCACCAACTCATGAAATGCTTCATGTGTCAAAGACCCATCACAAAGACTTTTAGTTGCTTTAAGAATTACTTGCCTTTCAGTTGCATGCATTTTATTAAATTTAACTGGATCAACATGAATATGTTCATTTATCTCCACATGGCCTCCTGCGTTTGCGAAAGATATCTTTGTGTTATTATCATGAAACTCTTTACTAACTTTGACAAGACTTGCAAAGAAATCATCAGGATTCTCAATGTGTGTGATGGCTTTGATGACTTTGGCATCTCCGTGCATTGCATCTTGTTCTCCACGAGTATTCATAGCAAGTCTGCGATACATTCTTCGATGTTTGTTGCTCCTGAGACTGGCCTCAAACTCATTCAATACAACTTTCTGATTATCTTTGATGATAGCATTTGCCGTCTTAATATTTATCAAAGAGTTGGTGAAGAAGAGAACTTGTGATGCAAACTGAAATATCTCTAGATTCGTTAAATTACCAGACTTGTGTCGTTCGCGCATCAAGATAAGACTGTTTAAAACACCAGCCCCATTAGCGGCCAGAGATGACATGTTGAGTGCTGTCACTAGAATCCTGCCTGCCTTAGACATGACCTCCCCATTTTGTGCCATCCGAGACACCAACTTTACACCTGCCCCGGATGCCATTCCTAAAGTTCCGCCGACTATAGTCAGATAGCAACTCCGAGCTTCACTATCTTTCAAACCAATACTCTGGCCATGCTTTCCTTTATCAACCAGAGCGCTAACAGATCTTCCTGTACCATAAATAAAACTTGTCACTCCAGTGATACTACTTGCTAAAAGGATAGGTGCAGCTACTGGGATACATGCGAGAGATGCCAAACCAACTAAAGTACTCCCAACTGTTACTGCTGAGTTTGCACCATCCAAAGCGTTTAACAATTTTGTTGTAATCTTACATGCAGGAGTTTTACCAAAGTTGATGAGAACTTTGTCATTCTCATCCCCTATATAAACACCACCTTTAGGGTAGCAGCACATACACTGAGGCAATTGATTGTTCTTTAAATAGTCTTCCCATCCTTTGTAAATTCGACTATTTGAATCAATGAATAGGTAACAATTTTCTAATTTACTATCATACTTTGGGATTCTGAAGACAGGTTCATGATCACAATTCCCATTACGATTAAGAAGAACAAATACAACTGCAACTAATATATCATTATCTGTTTTAACACGGTATACATCCTGTTCTTTGATGACTGCGCAAATCTTTTTGATGTGTTCAAGTTTATTTTTATTGTACCCTGTTTCCTCATTCTTCTCACTGTCTGGAAGTTCATTTGGAGATCCGTACAAAGCATGCCCTATATTTCTCTCCAGTAAATTCCATTCCGATATCATGTATGAGTCCCAGTCTCGATCACCCAGTGATTCATACAAAAACTGCTGTTCTTTGGTCGCCTGTTCAACCCATGACATTTTATTCTCATCTGGTTCAGTTTTACTAAGGAGTGTGGCTTCTCCCGTTATTTCAACTTCTGAAGTCATTCTTAAAGCTCCTTAAATCATTTCTCAAAAAAAAAACATTAAACAATTATTTTTTAAGCGTAAAGGTGCTCACATATATTATAATTTATTTATTATTTTTCAGCACAGCGTCTTACTACCTGTTCAGGTTATACACAAGTATTAATTATGCTAATGGGTTAGGAATTGGAAATAAATGTATAGGAAGTGAGCCCGCATTTGCGCGGAGAGAGTGGAAAACCATTTTGGAAAAACCACTCACAGTTCACCCGACCGAGATTCGAACCTCGATTTCCTCGTCCTTGGCAGTCCATGTGAAATATATTATTTTTTATATATATAAATGTTCATATCTAACAATATGTTTTTTCACCAGAAGTAAATTCTAATTATACATTTTGACTTGTAAGTTCACTTAATACATCTACCAATTTAGCTACTGTTTAATCTATTAATTTAATTTTTATATATATTTCTAAAGCAATCCATCTAAGTCTTAACTTTTAATTATAACCACTCCTTATTTTCAACCATTTTTAGAATGTTTTCTAAAATAATACTTTTAGATTAGTTATAGCTTGCAGGTCCCATAAAAATATATGAAGGGACACTTGCTGTAATTTGCCAGGGCTGGCCTAAGAGCCACTGGAAATAATTTCACGGGGTACGCATTATAGTACTGAGTTTTATTAATAATAATGTAGTTTTTTAATTACAGTAAGTTAATCATGACAAACAAATTAACATAGAATTTGATGTGATGCCTTTCTCTCAAGTATGGTATTGCCTAGTTCAAGCTTTGTTAACATTTTAAACACCGGTTTAAAGGTAGTAGGTATTGGTTTTATTTTTATTATGAAGAGCCACAAATGGTATAAGTGACTGAAGAAAGTTAGGAAAATACTGCAATAAATCTGTAATATTGGTACATTAATAGGGCACAATCTATTGCACATTTCAGACACTTCTCTGTTATATCATTATATTTATATGCTTCAATGTTATTATTATACACCCAATGAGAGTGAATAGAATGATACCAAGATTAATATTTGATAATTTTGAATAAATAGATAATTAAAAGGCAAAATCATTAAAATCACACCAAAAAAACCCCCAGAGAAATGTAAATATTTGTCTAACATGACTGTTGACTCATGATTCTTTGCATTATATGTATTCTTTTCCTAAACATTAAGTTGTAAATTTTATCAAAACATGCTTCAGTGGTCAAATGGTCTAAAGCGTCACTCTCGTGTTAAGACTGGCCTGCTGACATTGAGATTGGGGTTCAAATCTTGCTCGGGTATACTGAGGGTGATTTTTCCTAAATGATTTTCCACTTTCCTTAAATGCAAACGGGTACATTACCTCTAAAATACTTCCTAATTATCACCCCATTTGAGTAACTATCATATATGTATACAAACCAAACAGATACCTAGTAAACAATAAAGTAAAAATAAATTAATATTATTTAAAATTTTAATTGATTAATGCATGAAAGGTCAGGTTGCTAGGTTAGGTAAGAATTGTAATATAAATTATGAAAGTTTTGAAAGTTCAGGTTTGTATCATAATATACATTTTTACATTAATTTGGAATTTTACTTTTGTATTTTTTTCTTCTTATTTATCATCATTATCATAATCATCATCATCATAATCATCATAATCACAATCATCATAATCACAATCATCATAATCACAATCATCATAATCACAATCATCATAATCACAATCATCATAATCANTAATCATCATCATCATAATCATCATAATCACAATCATCATAATCACAATCATCATAATCACAATCATCATAATCACAATCATCATAATCACAATCATCATAATCACAATCATCATAATCATAATCATCATAATCATAATCATCATAATCATAATCATCATAATCATAATCTATCCTCATCATAATCATCCTCATCATAATCATCCTCATCATAATCATCCTCATCATAATCATCCTCATCATAATCATCCTCATCATTAAAGGTTTAGAGAAGCGACGGCACATAAAGGTCATTAGAGCCATAAAAAACATAATAAAATCTTTGTTTGGAAAACAAGAGAAGTGATACACCTGCTTAAAAAACGCAGGTGTATTCACTTGGTTAAAAAGACTAAACAGCTATATTAAAATATAACACGTTAATGGGACAAGACAAACATGATAAAAAGATAATAAGACAAAACTAACATATTAAAATATAATATGTTAAAAAGACAAAACAAACACATTAAAGTTTGCTAAAAATGTTAGAAATAATCTCAAGATGAGATAATAACCAAGTGAGTCGCTTTATAAAAGTGACTCAAATGTAATTTAAAAGATTCGTCTGGCGTATAAACTTTAGTAATCAAATGGCTCCATTCGCGCTGTCGTGTAATAAAAGCCGAAGGTCACCTTTAAAACTAAGAGCCAAGCGAATAGTGCATACTTGCGACACTCCACCAATATGTGGTGCACACTAAGGGGAGCGTCGCAAAGCTCACACACTGGAGGCGAGTCCCCTCTTAATAAAAACCAGTGGGTCAGAAAAGTATGCCCGACTGAGTCTCGTCACAATGACCTCCTTCCGTTTAGACTTTCGTATAGAAGAGGGCCATCACGACACACCATCCCTGATGGACCGCAGCTTGTTCTGAGCAGGGGTTGAAACCCACTGCTCGTGCAAGGTGGGTAAGACCCCACGTCAAACACAACCCTTTAGGTCTAAAAACATGACATCCAAGCTCGCCTCAGGAAGCAGATGGACTGCCTCCTTGGCTGCCTGGTCCACCAGTTCATTTTCTCAAAGACCAGCAGGACCAGGAATTCAGTAGAATGTGAGCCGGGTGCTTAATTAATCAATTTTAAAAATTTGTTTATATATCATCTGCAAGAGTGGATTCCAAGAGTACAAAGCGGACTATGCCAACAGAGCTCTCATGGAATCCGTGCAGATGAGAACAGAACGGTGACAATTACGATATATAGAGCACAAAGATTTAAAAATGGCGTATAATTCTGTCTTAAAACCACTGGATTCACCAGGTAGACCAAGTTTAAAATGGTTTCCCTCCACGACAAAGGCGCATCCCAAAGAGGCCCCACATTTTGATTTATTTTTGTAATATCAAATTTTTGACACATGAGTTTAGTAAATGTAAACGGTTTGGCTGGAATGGCTACTTATATGAGCTTACATTGTGTAAAGTCATTAGTAAGTGTTCAATATTTCTTAAAATAAGACAAAAATACAATTGTAATAGACAGTTATTGGGTATTCGTAAAAACAATTAGTATTCTTTGGGATATGGTTTGAAGTCTTTCACATGTTCACAAGTTAAGTCTCTTATATGGCCATGTTACAAACTATTGCTGACAGGTATCTCGTGAAATAGGCAAGTTTCTTTCTGCCTCCTAATTGATACATCATTTTTTTTGTATTTAAAATATATTATAAAGTATAGATTTTGGTTTGGAATAAAAAAGTACCTTAAATGCCATGGTGTACTTTACACATATAGTATAAATTTGTCAAGTATTGTTATGTGTTTATTATAATTATACCCTAATAATGTTATTTGGTTGGTGTGTCTTTAAAACATATTGGAAAAAAATAACCTTTTTTTCAAAAGTGACATTCTTTACTTTCTCAAGTAACTTATGTTCTACCAATTGAAGCAAAAAGCATTTTATCTGGGGAATGATCTAATCCCATTTAAATTTGTGAGGCTATAACCTATATAAAAAATATAATGTGCTACACTGATTTTAAATATGTTACCTACTTGAGTGTTAAATTTTATAATATAAACCCTATTTAAATCAACTTGATTTAACCGTTAAGTTCAAAACAATCATACAAATGAAAATACATATTTTTATAATTTAAGTTGTACATGTGGTTGCAGCATGTGCTCTACAATGATCAAATATTAGTTTATCATACAAATTAATATTTATATATTTTTTAAGCGTGGCATTAATCCTCATCTACTAAGTCCATAAGCTCTGTATCTATATGGTCCTTAATATCCAATAAAAATAGAAATCATATCTACAAAGTCCATATCCTGTGCAAGCCAATGAGAAAGTCGGAGATTACCAACATCCAAATAAACTTTCTGAAAAAAAATTATCCAGACCTTAGAGCAAGGCACAAGTAGATGTGATTCATGAAGCAGAAATTACTAGAATACTAATCGGTACCACTTTCTGTGAACATGGTACTGGTATTTATCAGAAAACTAATTCCAAGATACCATGCTTTCTGGGCTTTTTTAAATTTCAGAAAAATATTTTTGAAATGCTTTCGTGCAAAAAACTATCATAATTTTATTTTGTGTTTATTTCCATAGTGACAGATCCTTTCACTGCCATTGATGCTTTCATTTCATACACATATTTACTTTGCTGTGATTGGTAGTCCTTAGCAGGCTGTATTGACTAGTCCTTATAAAGTTAAAGTTGATCAAACTTCTATAGAAAGTTAAGGATTTAAGGATCAGAGCTCTGTAGGCTAAACAATATGTTAGTTTGGAATATATCTCTTATGAACCTCTATGCACCTTATGAATATAAAGTTTACAGACAGGGCGGGGACAGCAAGAGTTGCGGGAAGGTTTTTTTTCCTGTGTCAAATTATTCGAAATTTAATGTTTTCTAGTACCTATACACACAACAACATACACAAGTTTTCCGACTTTAGAAAAACAAATATTATGAAAAAATATATATTAGAAATCTCACCTAATTAAACTGATAATGTTCCGCCATATCGCATAGCATTGTGTGGAATGCCCCAATTTGATTTCTTGTGAAGATGTTCAACGACATAAAGCCTGTCAACGTATTAAAAAAACAATATAGAGAGTAAAACTCCGAGCTGTCTATAACATCCTTTCAATCTCGAGCAGTTTACTGGATCAATTAAGTTTTTTTTTTTGGTTCACCGGATAGAAAACAAACAGTGACACACCTTTCTAACATTTCAGAGCAAAATATTCTTTCCAAATGTCTGTTCAAATGAAAGTGCCTGGTAAAACATATTTATCAATAAGTTCACACAAAGTTTTGACCTATTAGGAACATAGGCCTATTACACCACAGCACTTTACGGGATCAAACATGCCCAAAACTCTTTGTTCAGGTTCAAGTCTACCCTTATTTTTTTTCTTTTTGAAATTAAAAATTCGTCGATTTGAACCACAACCCCTGGTTCACCAAAAATATAATGCTCCCCATCCTTTACAAACTTTCAGGAACAAATATAATTGAAAAATCGATAAAATTGAATGAATGAATCTCTGGGCATTAAATTATCTATTTAAAGCACAACTTAAAACATGGCAACACCAAAACCATAATAATATTATAACCAATCATATTAGTTAATACACATTTAAAATAAAGTTGAATTATTTGTGTTAATGAAACTTTCCTTGAACAGTTCAGACACCTAGGCCTAGCCCAATGGTGATTTAACGTTTTTATTGATACTCATGACGTGTTTACAAGAGTAGCCTACCTACTACAGATTTATTTTTTAAGTAACAAAACAAATTTTTGTAAATGAGTAATTATTGCTTTATTATCTTGATTAAAAATATTTTTAATGTATTTAGTCAAACATCTCAACTGAGAAGGGAATATTTCAGTGTGTTATTCTTCTTTACATGACCAATATTTAGGTTTTAAACCAAAAAAACCAAGAGCTTACCCAACCTTTTATATAGTAATAAATAAAAATCTCTACTATTGTTATTTTGGTTAGAAATAATTGAAGGATCAGGACAGCCTAATAGAATAGGTCTCTCTATAAGACAGCTTAAAAATAGCAATTTAAGTGAGTTAATAAGAATTTTTTTCACATTTGTCTTGTTATAGTAGGGAATTTGCTTATGTTGTGTGTACAAGTGCTAGAAAACATTAAATTTCTCATAATTTGACCTATTCTAATATTTTGATTGAAAAGTTTAGGAAACTTTTAACTTTTTTTTGGGGTCAACATTGAAAACATTTTACCATATTATTAGTGTTTTATATAGGTAGGTATCGATAATTTTTATCTAAAATGGCAGCTTCAGCTAACATGACTTGATGTATCAATATATTAAAGTTATTTTAGTAACTACCAGATACTATTCTTCCTACCAAAATCAGGGTATACCTGTCCTTGCAACTATGCCAAGTACAAAATTGCGATTAAAAATGTAATGTCTTACTAAAGAAATGAAAGAATCACATAAATGAAGGTTTATACTATAAAATCTTACCAGTACTTTAAAATATCAAGATTAAAGAATGCAGTTAACGAAAGATAACAATTTTGTGTATTGATTTAACCAAAAAAATTAAACTTCCTTAGCTGTCAAAACATCGCGAAATAATGATCGCAGCACAGATTAATAGGAAGGATATATGGTCAAGTTGAGCTTAAATAGTTTTACAGTTTGTATCATACTAGTGCTGCAACCTATTATTTCCGCACAAGCTTAAACTAAAACAAATAACAAACTCGCGGCTCAATCCTATTGTTATTTTCATTTGACTAATTTATTTGAAATTAATACTCGACCCAATCATAGTTGTGTCCGGTTTTAGATCACATTACATATGCCGACGAATGTTGACAGGCTGTATAGTAACCCACATTTATCCAATGCATCACAACGTATTCATGTAACCTTCTGATGGCAATGCAATACCACGGCCGCGGCGATATCTACATTTTGGTCGTGGATAGACTCAACGATTATTACCCACCCATTATTATTATTATTATCACCCATTGCAAGCTAATATAAATCCACCACAGCTGAAAGTGACTTACAGCAGATTGTTCTTGCTTCCCACTTAATTTTATATGAGCGTTCTGTTTGTATTATAGTCAACAAATAAAGAGAACGTTTCATTAACAAAAAGGAATGGATCTAATAAAAGTATTTTCCAATCGGCTGTATGTTTATGTGATCGTATTCTTCATAGTTACAGCCAGTTTTAATAGAAAGAACCTTTTAATTATTGTTTTCAGCCCAAGTTGGTTACATTTTACTATTTTATTAGTATCCCGATAGGAATTTATAATATCCATCAATAGTGATAGCTACTAAAACGTAGGCTAACGTATGTTTGAATAGCCTATGTGAAAGTAAGTCTAATAACATTTTTAGATCTTTCTATGAAAAACCGGATTATTTTGTACTTTAGAGAGCTGTCCAATAAACTATAAGGGAGTGTATTGGTTTGAATACCGGCTAGGTCGAGGTTTATTACTCTCAAAAGCGTGAAAACAAGTGAGGTGTGAGTAATGTAGACAGGGACTCCGGATGCTTTTTGGAAGTGTGTGTGGGGAAGGGGGGGCGGGCCTCAACCGAGAGGGGTATGGAGGTCTTTCCGGTGTAAAATTTTAAACCCTGGATTACTCTTGAAACTATATAAGGAGTTTATTTTCCATGGGTAGTACTTTTTTTATGCCTTTCTTTGTCATCAAGTATATTAATATCATGGTCGGAAGGATAATAAAATACATACATTTTTTGGTAAACAATGAAAGTTTATATTTTATTATTACTTTACAGATGGCAGAACCATATTTGTGAAAGGGGACAGTTAACAAAAAGATTTTTTTTTGTATGTGACCTACAAGCCCAGGGGCTCGGAGGCTCTCTCCCAGATTTAAAAAAAAAATTGATGCCCTTATAAACTATTTAGATTGGTCCTCACTTAAAAACAACAAACGAAAATTTAAACCCTTGCGAAGTTTTATATGGAGTAATCCTCAACTAGAAGATTTATGAAATTTGAATGCGTCTATAAGCTATTTATGGCCGAGATTATAAAGATCATTAGAATTACAATAGTTCTCAAAATATCTCCCCACGTTTAGCCGAAGGAAAATAGTTAAAAATCATATAGAATGAGAATTTAAAAGTTTTAAGGAAAATCTCTTCTCGATGGTTTGCATACAGAATAGGACGAAAAACAGCTCTTTAAAGATTTCTTGTCATCAGATTTTGAATTGATCCCGAGTCACTCAACAGCTGATTGGATGTTGGTCAAAATAAAGAGCTTGGGAGATTGTCATACTACTTACTTACCAACATCTTTGATAGTTTTGAAATAAATATAACAATTTTAACCAAACTAAATACAGATGTAGTTTGTTTTTTAAATTTATTTTGATTCAAGGGCATATTTCAGCTTCATATGCTTCAATCTCAGAGGGAGTGGAATTAATCTAAAGGGGAAATAACTTTATATACGGGGTGAGAGGCAATATTTTCCCATCGGTGGCAATGTTCCACTAGTACTCACCCCCTTAACCTCCACCTCCTAATCCCAGTTCCACCACCCCTCATTTCATACCATCTACCAAAGATCGGAATATCATGTGACTTTATGCATGAATATATTTATGTAGTATTAGCAGCGTTGGTAACTATCAGATACTGAGGTGTTAATAACCCTACTACAATACGTAAGCCTGATAATTAAACATTGGCTCTACATTCTGGCATCCTTTCACCTTAAAATATATTCTCAAGGGTACCGGTTAAATACAAACATTTATTTTAAGCTCAACTGATTTACGCTAAAACAATATATATTTTTAAGCACGTTATTTAAAGAGGGCTGATCCACTTTAAAAATTTTGAAACCCCTAATCTTTCTCCGGTTTTACAAACCAAAGAATATACCATATTGTATGAAAATCTATAAAGTTTAAGCAAGGGTGTAAAAAGCGTGGGGTCCTGGGGGTCTGGAACCCCTTGAAATTTGTTGTACCACCCTAAAGGGGGGGTCCACGTATACATACACAAAATTTAACAAGATATAGCTTTTTACTTTTACTTCAGTTAAATATACCTTCAACCAAATACGAGTTAATTATTATTTTAAAATTTACCTTCTAGATGCAAATTGTAGAACTTCCGATTGTAAAATTATCTCTGCCAACATTATAAATACTTCTTTTTTTGTCTACATTCAAACATGTATTGGGAAACCAAGGACGTTTCTTGGTATGAGTCGAGTTTTGGGGTCCAAGAAAAGTAGGAAAACATTTTTGCTATCAATTGTAAGATCTTACTTACTTTATGAATCAGCAAACGGAAAGAGCAGCTTAAATCGACACCGGTAAAACACATTGGCTGGGGGATGGGGGAATGAGATTTCGAGGTTCGAATCATCTCCATGGCAACCATCTCCATGGCAACCGTCTACATGGTAACTTTCTCCATGGCAACCATCTCCATGGCAACCGTCTCCATGGCAACCGTCACCATGGTAACAATCTCCATGGCAACCGTCTCCATGGCAACCGTCACCATGGTAACAATCTCCATGGCAACCGTCACCATGGCAACCATCTCCATGGCAACCGTCTCAATGGCAACCATCACCATGGTAACCATCACCATGGTAACCATCACCATGGCAACCATCTCTATGGCAACTGTCACCATGGCAACCGTCTCCATGGCAACCGTCATCATGGCAACCGTCACCATGGTAACAATCTCCATGGCAACCGTCACCATGGCAACCATCTTCATGGCAACCGTCTCAATGGCAACCATCACCATGGTAACCATCACCATGGTAACCATCACCATGGTAACCATCACCATGGTAACAATCTCCATGGAAACCGTCACTATGGCAACCATCTCCATGGCAACCGTCATCATGGTAACAATCTCCATGGAAACCATCTCCATGGCAACCGTTTCAAACATAATACGTAGTCACAAAATAATTAATAAAAACCATTTAAGTACACGTCAGGAGAAGGTTCAAACATAATAAGTAGTTGCAAAATAATTTTAAAAAAACATTTAAATACTCTTTATGTAAAGGCTCAAATATAATAAATAGTTACAAAATAATAAACTAATATTTAAATAGACTTCAAGAACAGGTTCAAACATAACAGGTAATTACAAAATAATAATAGATAACCATTCAAATATACTTTAAGGAAAGGGTCAAACATAATAAATAGTTACAATATAATAAAAACAATTTAAATACACTTTAGAAAAATTCAAACACTACAATTATTCATAAAAAATATTTAGAATACATTCATTACATCCCATTAATTAATTCTGAAGATATATAGTAAGACAATATTATAACACAGGCTGCACGATATAGCACGCTAGTCTCGTGTTTAAAAAGACTGCCGAGGTTGGAGAGATCGGGGTTAAATCCCAGTAGCGTGCACTGATTGTGGTTTTTACTAAATGGTTTCTCCCACTCTCTCCACGTAAATTTGACTGCACTTCCTCTAAATTACACCTACATCATCCCTCACCCATTAGCGTAATTAGTGCATAGGCGTACAACCCAAAAGGGTAGTAAGACGCGATGCTATATAATATATATGTTACTGTGAATGTGCTGAATTCATTATTTTGTAAAATAACCAGTGAATATATAGAATCACCGAAAGCGATGGTTTATTTAACAAATAATACGATTTATCTGAATTTACCAATGATTTTACTAATTTCCCAATGCAGTTTGGTGAAAGTATTAAACATGAACTGTATTATCTACATTTACAGGTGATTTTTAAAAATATTTGTGTATCTGGATACAAATATAGAACAGAAATCCAAACTAACCTAAACTAACCTAATCTAACCTAACATTAGCTAAAATAAACCAGTATGAGCTTGTCTAAACTAACCTAACTTGCCTAAACCAAATCAAACTTACCAACTAACTAACAAACTAACAAACTAACCAAACCTAATCTTGATGTGACTTATTAACATTCACTGGTGGTTGATGATGGTAATTTTGTAAGATGTTCGGTGAGTATGTGAAATAGTAAATACATGTTTTACATTCCCCAAGTGAACCAGTGGCTTTGTAGAGTCACCGGTGACTTTACGGACCCATCACATTCAGCACATTCACAGTAGCATATATATTAGAGCACAGAAAGTGAACATTATTAATTCGTTTTTATATGTGATACATTTTGACGAACATTGGTACATGGAGATCGCTGTATACAATGCATATCATAGGTATGTAAAATATATTATATATTATATTACTGTAATATTTGCACTAAAGATCTAAATACATACTATATGCATATATAGTATTTACTACAGTATATATACAATTTAGATGTATGTGATGGATATATAAATTATGTATATAATAGCTATACATAATGTATAATGATATACTATCAACCGTTCAAGGGACTGTAAAGTGACATAACGCGTGGGAGGAGAAAGACGGTGAAGTGGAAATAGAGAGAAAAGGTGTGGCGTAAGGACCAATCATATCGCTCTAAATGCGTGGTGCTATGTACTTGGTTAGGAAATGTTAATACGCCGCCAGTTCATAGAGGATGGGAGCACACGCACACATTTAAATAATATGAGAGAGATGTTTACTATTCTATAACTATCTAGTTTAATGACATGAAATATAAAATATACAATTATTTACAGAATATGATACTTGATACATAACTGTCTAGGCGTAAGGGTAAAATACCCTAACTCTACTATATTCTTGTACCATACAGAGGTCTTTAGTTTGACAACATCCTCTGATGAAATACCGGACACAACTGTCCTTTTCGACCTACTAAGGAACCATAAACTTATATTGTTTGTTTCATCGAGAAAAAAGTACTAAACCAATTTTGTGTTTCAATAGTGAAATTACATTGCATATAAAGATATAACAATCCTTTCACACACTGAAACTGAGTTTTTAAAAAAAATCAAACAACATATTTTTTAATTTCCCTGAAAAACAATATTTTTCTATTAATCAATTTGCTTTGAAGTTGATGCATGAAAACGCATACGCATAATCCTTAGGGTAGTTTGCTGAATGAGGGTTTATAATTACTCTGTTATAAACGAAGGCAAGATTGTAAATGGTCATCAATCAGACAGCATAGATATTTATATTTTCTAAAGTTTATTTGAAAAAAATCTGCAAACTTTTTTTCGTTTTCCTTCTCGCGATCTTTTTTAATCGTTCGACCAGACGATCGACCAAACTAGCGGCCGCGGTCGACCGGTGGATTGCGGTCGACTGTTTGGCCACCTCTGCTCTACGACTACCATTTTGTAGCTGATGGTGATAGGTTATGCCAGCGGTTCTCAAACTTTTTTTTAGATTGTGCCATAACTAAAAGTTTAATGTACCCCCAAGATAAAAAAAATCTAAATTACAGGTTTAAAAACATTATGACCACATGGTATATTATTGATATATTTAATATATTGGAGAAAAATGTCTGTATTAAAAATATTTCAAATGTGAAAAAGCTATTTAGAGAGAATCATACTTTTATAGCCTTTAACATTATCTCTTAATGAGAATCATAATGATAAGTTTAAAAAACATCATTTTACTGTAAAATGTCTGTAGAAAAGCTTTATGCATTTTCTTCACAAATTCTTTCAAAAATATGTAAGGAATTAAGGAAGGTTGGGCTTATAGGAAGTGTACTCTTATTTGCATGGAGGATGAATGAAAAACCATTTAGGAAAGAACTCTCTCAGTACACCCGACTGGGATTCAAATCCAACTCTCCCCGTCTTCGGCAGTCTAGTCAAGAAATTACCAACCTGGGGTCCGCATGACGAATATATATTTTTAAGTTACTTTTTTATTTGTATTTTAACGTCACATACAAAATATATATTTGCTTCTACATCTGTGTTTTTCTATTACTGTCCGACTAAACTGCTTTTTTATTTTATCACTATGAAATGGGTTACTTAGAATGTGTTCGTGGGTTCTTAATTTCATCACGTATGGTGGGGGAGNCACGGCGAGTTATCATTGGCTTCAGGGAGTTCGCAATATGGAAAAAGCTGGGCACGACTTGTCTAGTATATTGCGAGACCAGACCTTAGACCAGGGGTTTCCAACTGAAGGCTTAAGATTTTTTTTTTGCGGCCCACAACGTTTCTTGTAAAAGTAATCTATCTCCTGTAGTAAAATTCATGTTTTCAGTCGAGAAACGGAAAGTTTTGACTTGCATGTAAAAAATCCACGAAAACTCCAAGTGATGTTCATGTTTAATTTCTTCCTTACATCTGCTGTATTAGATTGACGTATCAAAGAAAGTATATTTTAGACGGAAAATTCATGTAGTATGCAATTAAACATGCTTAAATTACCACTTTTCATTTAATTCACAATTAAAATATCTGTTCTCGTTTTCGTTGACAAAAATTAGCCTAATATGATGAGGACCAAATACCAAGATTCCTCGTTAAGACAACTGGTTTGATTTCTGAAATTAATATCTTTGTTAGAATGATTTTTAGCTCTATCTTTTTTAATTTAAAGAAAATCCCCTGCTGCGTGTCTCACCACCCGTCCGGGTTGTCCGTATATTTACACTAACGGGGTGGGGAGGAGTCCCGCATTGATGCGCATGCGCACTAAACGTAAATCTAGTATATACCCTGTTTTTATTAGGAAGCCCAGTTTGGAAGATCTTTTATCCTATCAAAATAATACTGTACAGTAGGATTATGATACGAAATAAGGCCTTACAGAAGGGGCCGCCTACCGAAATCAGGGTATAGTTTGGCTTGCCGATGACGGGGAGATTGGGGTTCGAATCTAGGTCCTTTGCACTGAAGGTTTTTTTTTTACTAAATGGTTTCTAATATTCCTTCCACGCAAATGCGTATATATTTTCTCTAAATTCTACCTACAGTACCCATTGATGTAGTTAAATGAGGGAATAAGATACGATGCAAAAAAAAAATGCATGTAGGCTGAGGAAGTTAGAATTTTAGAGGACATGTACCTCGCATTCGTGGGGAGGGAGAGTGTGAAACCATTTATAACAAAAACATTTAAATACACCCGGCCTGCTTTCGAATCTCTATTGCCCCGTCACTTGTAAGCCAGGGCCAGACGGGAATGAAGTCGATACGGCTCTGACTGTATAATAAAATATTTCACAGCGCGATTTATTGTTACATTTATTGGGTAGCAAATGCGGACCATTAAAATAAATGTACGGTAGCGTCGTTGATGAATTGGTAAGTCAGAGTCAAGTACAACCAGTATTCCTCCTCTCACTCACCCCTTAAAAAAACCCGACTTAGTGAGAGGTGAGCTGACGATCGAATGGAGGGTGAGTCTTACCCCGAATTCCTCTCAAACCCCTTCCTTACCAATTCAAAAATGGTTGGTTGGGGGGGAGTAGGTTGATGCGATGCGCGCGCATATCAGCGGTTTCTGTGTCTGTATCGATTGATACTCGCACGACGCGAGCTTAGTTTCAGTTTCTTTGAGAACGAGCCGGGGCCGTCTCACACCTCTTCGGAGTGAGTTACGAATTTTGAGACCTTGTGACCCGTTAAAAAAAGAGAAAACAGGTGAGTACACATGTTGTCATCGCACATTCACAGTATTATTTAAAATATTTAAAAAAATACGAGCCTGTATGTCCCCACTTTTATCATTAAATGATAAGACAAATAATACTACTAATAGGAGGTGATTCAATTACATTATAGAATTTTTAATTATCTAAATTTATTAATAAAATCATAGCAATCAATTTTTTCTCCCCCTCTCTCAACACTTAGGCTTTTAATGTAACTATATTTTTCTTCTAATTAACTTAAAAACCATTCATAGTATATTTACTAATATGATTAATTATAATTTTAGCTCGCTGAATAAATAGATCAATTGTTTTTACACACAAACTAATGTATGAAAAATAAATCAATATCAAATTAAAATACATTAAATAGACTAATCATTGTATTTAATTACTAAAATATTTTTAATTTTTTTATAGACTGCGTGTACACATTTTAAATAATTTTAACAAAACAAAACAAAAAAATTTCAATATAAATAAAGATAAGGAAAACATACTCGATAATTTATTCAAAAAGATAATTGTACAATTTTGGTTCTAAAATGTTCTGTTTTAATATTTTAATTTAATTATTTGAATAAATGAACATTATATTATATGGATTAAATTTTTAATACTAACAAATATCTTTATTTGTTCTTTTGTTGTTTTTATAATAAACAATATATGTATATTATATTAATAAAATAAGTTATCGTAATTATTTTTTACCCCGTGTTTTGTGTGTAACTAGCCATCCGAGTTGTCCGCATGTTTGTTCTGTTAGGGTAAGGATAAAAAAAAAGTTTAAAGGGTGTGTAACCGCATTGACGTGGAGAGAGCGTGGGAACCACATTTCAGACAAACCACCGATTGGGATCCAAACTCCGACCTTCCCATCAAAGGCAAACCAGTCGAGACGGGACTGACCCCTCTGTCCACGCGTTCACGTATAGCGGCTATTACAATGATAATTCGGGTAAAAGAATATCGTATTCCTCGGCGTTTCTTTTTTTGACTATCACAAGAAAACAAAAAAAACTAAACTCGTTTGGAGAAACGAAACTACGCATGTCAAAGAGATTTGTATGAAAACTAGTTCGAAATACTCAGCGGTGGAAACAGTGAAAAATCACATTTGGGAAACCAGCCTCAGTGGACCCGTCCGAGATTCGATCCTTGACCCTCCTGCATATTCTGCAATCCAATGTATTGCGAGATTAACGGCTTAGAATCACGTGATCACTAGTGTGGATCATTGGTTGACAAAAAGATAAATATTGAGAAGCGGGTATCCTAAGCTCTAAGAGTTAAGATAAGATGGAAGGAGACGCGAGAAAATGCCCGTATTTTTTCCAAAATAAATAAAACATTGCTCGAGTAGAACCATATAGTTTAATTTTCTTCACATGATGACCTCAAAATTTCTTGAATATCTGACAAGGGTGTTCTTGAACTTAAAAACTACTTTTAGCTCTTCATTTAAAAGTTTCTCGCCTAATGCCACTATGTACATGACAGATATTCAGGAACTGTTGATATCACCATATGAAGAAAATTAAAGTTCATATTTGTACTGGAGCAAAAAAAAAAGTGTTTTGCCATAAAAACTGCAAAAACACTGACATTTTCTCGCATCTCTTCGATCTTACCTTAATGCCTAAAGCTCCACAGGTTGTCATCTACTTACGTTGCCTCATTATTAAATTTAACAAAGAAGATACACTTAAAGTTTGGATGGAAAGGAGCGTGAGTTTGAGCCAGTATTGTTACAGTTCTTATAAATAAAAATATCTTGGTTAAAATGTATAAGATATCGCTTCGGAAAAACCATTTGGTTTATTTTATCTACATAGAGGAGAGTTTTCGAATTCAAACCAGCCGAACTAGGGGCGCATTACCGGCAAAAGCCCGTAGAAATATGTTTGTTTCAATATATTCTAAAACTTTGTTTCGTTTAGATGTATAACCAAATTTGAGTGAAGAGACCGTTGGATACAATATAGAAAAACCATCCCATTTACAGTATATCCAGTTGGAATTCTAAAACTGAACTCCATGATACAGGTAAACTTAAACTAGAACAAAAGATCCTGACGTTTAATCCACGTGTCCACCAATGCAGGTCCATACGAGCTATTTGATGCTATGTTTTTAAAACATTAACGTATATTTAAAATATATAAAAACTAATATTTGCCAAGAGGTTTATATAAAATATTCGAAGCAGTATTTATTAAATTATGTAAATAAAAATATCACAATCAAGTATTTAAAATGAAATTATATACATATAGATAGATAACACAGTTTGGAAAGTATTTTTTTATTCAAGATTATATACACATTCAAATTAAACTATTATTTCTTGTATGTGAATATGACTGAATTCCATATAGTTATATGAAAGTATTGCAGATAAGCGGACCGGTTGGATATGTTTAGCGGTCCGGGTACGGCTCGCGGGATTTCGGACACTTACATAAAGCAATCTCAATAATTATTAAATATTTGTTATGGGCATCGCCTAATTTTAACATGAATTAAAAATGACTACAATCTTGATACATATTTTTTTTATTTTAATACAAAAAACACAACACAAAAAGTAGATCTAAATGTCAGAAAAAATATATTAATATGTACTGCACATAGACTTAAAATGTTAGTATTAATAGAAAAAAACCCATATATTTTAATACATATACTTGGTCTTCATATTAAACTTAGGAATATACTACTGACAAATTTTAGTTTCAAACCACTTGCTTGGCTACACATTTAGAGCTAAATTGAAAAAGTTATTGGGTTAGGTCATGTAGAAAATGGGGTAAGGGAAATGGTAGAGTCAGTCAACCTTTACAACGTTAAGGTATTGGTTTGAATATTTTCGATTATTTTAGGTGCAAGGGGGGGGGGTTATCACTCCATCTCCCCCTTGGATCCACCATCAAGCTTAGCCCATTAGTTTTTTTTAAATGACTGAGCACGATGTTTTCTGACAATCTTAGTTAACATTCAAACATGTAATTTTTCACCAACACAAAATAAGTTTTCATGTTAAATGATCATAGCAATTTATTATCAGTTGATTTAAAACGTACTCTAAAAAACTTGCAATTAAAAATCAAGAGGATGCAATGTTTTTTCTATTACTGTTAGTATGTTTCTAGATATTGTGACGTTGCTCAACCCCTCAGTTTATTTATTACCTCATGGTTATAGGAAAGAGGATAAAATAAATAGCATGAAATAATAGTACACAAGGGCATATAAACTGACATTTTTCCGGGGGGTAATGTGATAGTGTACATTATTATGGATATTTTTTTTAGTAAAGCTTCTTCTCCTCGTTTGTGTTACACGCTTATGTACTAATTACGATAAGGAGTTTGGGATGAGGAAGGTTAATTTTATAGGAAGTGTACCCGCATGTGCATGGAGGGAGACTGGAAAATCATTTAGGAAATACCACCTTTAGAACAAACTACCACGTCAATATACATTATTTTAGAACTCTGTTTGAAACTTTTTGGATACTCTAATTTTATTTAGAATATATAATTTAATTATTAATTAAATGCTATGGATAAAAAATTATATAGGGCCTATATTCACTATGGAGAGAAAAATAACATTATATGTTGAAGTTGAATGATATGCATATAAATATTGATAGGCTGTATACTATATGCGTGTTATTGTGATTATATATTATGTATATTTCATTTGTATATAATATACATAATTACACACATATTCAATTCCAATTTAACATTTAATGAATTTTTTCCATAGTGTATTTGCTAAACTTAGAATTAAAGTCCATAGTAACTTTAGCCTTAGTTTTCACACAAATAATAAATTGTTAAGCATGGCTTTATTAAATACTATCTTAATAACCTGTTCTTCACACAGGATTGAAAATAATCCCCTCCCCGCTTCACTCCATTAAGGGTTGAATTTTGCAAAAATAAAAAATTAGCTATCGCCCTTTACCTAAAAAAGAAACTCCTTGCCAAGCTACATCTTTCCAGCTTAAGTGATTTGGAGGATACATAAAAACAACCCCCTCCCACTTTAGCCCCCTGAGGGTTGAATTTCGAAAAAATCCCCAAACCCTCTGGCCCGCTACTTTAAAAGAACCTCTCTGCCAAGTTCCATCCTTCCAGCTCAAGCGGTTTGGAAGATACGTAAAAAACATCCCCTCCCTACTTCACCCCCTCAAGTATTGAATTTAAAAAAAATTAAATAATAGCTCTCGACCTTTACATAAAAATAACCTCTCTTCCAAAGTTCATATTTCCAGCTCAAGTGATTGTTCAGGCTATACGTATATTTTATCATTGCTCTAATGGGGTAGGGCTGAGGAAGGAAATATTTTAGAAATAATCTACCTGCATTTGCTTGGAAGGAGAGTGGGAAAGCCTTGATAAAAAAATCACCATCAGTAGATCCATCCGAGATTCTAACCCCGATCTCCTCGTCATCAGCATGCCAGTATAGTATTAGTTTGACATATTGCATTTTGATAGTCTTATACTATATTTTCGGTTCAGACCGCGTTGTCTTTAACAGCATAAAAGATGCACTTAAATACGAGTCAAGCCAATTTATAACTGTTAACTTCAAAAAGTACTGTGTGACATGACATAATTGTCGAAATTGTATTGACTTTAAAAAATTATACCGTGTTAGGAAAAGTTTTATATAATGCTTAATTTTTTTCATGTCGGCGTACCACACAAGGCGTGTTCGCGTTCCACTGGGTGGCACGCATGCCATAGATTTGTCATCCCTGGCCTATACTGTTATCACGATTCACGAGCCCTCACAGGTAAAACCATCACACTCTTATAACAACAGCGTAATTAGTACAAGCAAGAATAACTGAACTGGTAGGGAAATTTGGGGGTGTAAAACTAATAAAAAACATCTCACCTCTTTTGGTGCCTCTGCTGGTGGTTCTTTTACAAACCAGGTGTCAAGCGCATATCAACATTTTTTAAGGCTTGACTTTTTATATAATTATTTAACTAACACTAATAATTATTACATTAGCAACAGCCAACGAGCCACTAGTATTATAACACTGAATCCCTTCTCAAAAACCACACACCCTTTCACTACACTCAACACGATGAGGTGCTGTTCAAATTTTGTAAATGGTTTCAAAATGTTCATAGTTACAAAATAGTGCTTTGCGAAAGTAGGTGTGTTGAAAGTGAGGATGGGGGTGATCCAGGTATTCAGCCTACATAAGCTGCCGACTTCATTTCTGACAATTATTGTTCTTTTATTTAAACTTCTCTTTCCGCTTGCTGATTCATAAAGTAAGATCTTACAATTGATAGCAAAAATATTTGCCTACGTTTCTAGGACCCCACAACTCTACTCATATCAAGAAACGTCCTTTGTTTCCCAATAGATGTTTGAATGTAGACACAAAAAAAAGCATTTTAACTCTTAACAGAGATAATTTTACAATCGGAAGTTCTACAAGTTGCATCTCGAGGGTGAATTTTAAAATAATAATCAACAAGTATATTTTGGTTGAAGGCGTTTACATTGAACTGTAGTTAAAGTAAAAAGCTCTACCTTGTTTAATGTTTCGTACATATACGTAGACCCCCCCTTTAAGGGGGTCCAACACATTCCATGGAGGTCTGGACCCCCCAGGACCACCACGCTTTCTACGCCCTTGATAGTATAGTATTCAATTTATCGTGTCTTTTGTAGTTAGTAAAAACTTCAAAAAAATAAGTTATTAGTAAATAAATTTAAATAAATGTTCCTAAAAATATAGGTATCTTATTTTTATAATCACATGAAACACCCTTCAAATACAAATTTTGAACCAAATCTGTATGGCCATTTAAAATAAAACCTTAATAATTCAAACAAAATACTTAAAAAATTCAAATTAAAAGATTCAACAAAAAATAACCTCAAATTAAGTTTTCTTTAGAAAAACAAGAGAACTTTCAAGTTACCTATTTTGAACAGCATGATTATAAACCATATTGAAATATTTCAAATAAAAAAATTGTCATCAGAAAACTAGCCCTTCATCAATTATTATTTAAATAACAACTTTACATTATTGTTTCCCATGTTAAACACTCTCTAGATATCCACTTTAAAAAAAAATTGCTAAAGCTATTTTTCTTAAACTTTGAATTTTCAAAAATTAATCATCCGTAAACTGGTCTTAATTTTAGGGCTAAAGTAAAAATCACAATATAGTCTATTATGTATGACCACATAACATCTAAATATTAAGTTTAAACAAAATCCATTAAATCGTTTCGCCTGAATATAGGCCTACTGGACAGGCAAACAGACACAAATACAGACAGACACGAGGACAGAAATAACTGTAATACTATTTTTTTTTAGAATCTAATAGCCAGAGCTATTATTTATGCTTTTTAATAAGGAATACTCTATCTAAATATCATATTCTGAAAATTGAAAAATGACACCTGGACGGGTTCGATTCCCGTGTCCAGGTCCCATTTTTCAATTTTCAGAATAGTTTTTTTTAGTAAGAGGGCATATAAAACGTCAATATCCATCATAATCTATAAATAGACAAGTTTTATTATTGTATTACCGTATTTTATCTCCATGCGAAAGTAAAATAATCTTTAGTTTCACCGTAGCTTGAATCTTGTAATTGCCTGTTCAACTTTGAGTCTTGATTCTTGAGTGTAAATATAAACTGAAGCTGCCTGTTCAGACTTCGCTGTGCACACACAAAAAGGCAGGTTGGAAAATTAACTACGCTCAAGAATACAGACTCAGGTTTGAACAAACAACTACAAGATCCAGGCTAGGGTGATCATCTTCAAGTCATAATCTTCTCTAGACAACTTGAGATCAAGAAGCCAGTGGTTTTGCTCTCTTATGGAAGGGCTCGACGTGGCCAGAAAAAAAAAGTGAACTTTTAGAATTATTTACAAGTATTTAAGTTTCACCCTTTTAAAATTAAATTTATTTAATTCATCCGTCATCCTCTTTAATTTTACTTTTATTTTTCGTGGATCACGTCTTACTACCCATATTTGATATCCAAATGTTTGCGCTTTAACGGATAAAGATTATGAAGGTGGTGTTCAGAGGCAAAACCCCCGTATTTGCGTGGAAGGAGATTAGAAAAACATTTAGTAGAAAACACCTTCAAAACATTTTGAACATTGACCTCCCACCCATTTAGCGGAAAACCAAACCATACGAGGTTGACACCTTAGCCCACGACTCATGAGCTCAATGGGCCGGGTTTTTGCTTTATTGATTAATCGTATTGTAAAACTGAAAAACTACACATTTAAAATAAAGTTATAAATATACTGTTAACAAAAATTATATTTATTGAAAATATTAATAATTTAACAGAATTACACACAGTATCCCTGCTCATGATTATTATGTTTATTTTTAGTTTGACTGATAGCTTAAATCATTATAATATGCACAGCTATTAACTTTTATTATCTGCAATCAATCTTGCCTTTATTAATTTATGTGTATCACAAACTTATACGTGATAGCAAGCCACAGGATCAGTTCTGATATCCGAATAAAATTCAATTAAACGAAAAAGTGAAAAATGACACCAACAACTAGTGATGGATGGCCCTTGAATAATATGAACCAGGATTGTTCAGGACTAGAGCATTGGCGCGTCAACCAAAGTTCTCGGGTTCGATTCACTTGTCAAGGCTGTCATTTTTCACTTAATTAAATATCACCTGTGACCAGTAAATTGTATTGAAATTAACACATTTATATTTTGAAGAGATATTCTATTCAAGTAGATATCGTTCGAACATTTTTACATTATTTGAAACTTTAAATAATGTATGTAATTAAGTATGCTGCTTCCTTACTATTTCCCAATCAAGCTAAATCGTCAGCTTATCTTAATCGCTGCATTGCACCGTTTAATGTCAAACCTTCCCTACTCTCTTGCATTACCCTAATGGCATATTCTAAGGCTAGATTACTAATTATATAAAATGTTGATCGCAAACACATACATTAATTCTGTTTTCTAAAAGGTTATTCTTACCAAAATTATATTTTTGTGTGTGTAATTGGTGGAACAACTACAAATCAAAAATTGTCTAACTACGAAGATAGACCCGGGACCAATTTAATTAGCCTCGACCCTGACAGGAAACCGTATCATCTCCCCGCAAAATTCGTGTGATTTTATCCATCGTAGTTATAATTTTTACTCTCACGCCAGAGAAAACAAGATTGTGAACTGTTTAAACCCGCATCGGTAGTTAAGAGGGCTAAGACGTAAAACTCACATTGCATTTGGTCACTGTTGGCTTGGAGTGAAGGAGCGTTAAATTGCGACTTTGGCTGGCCTCATGATTTAAAGTTGTTTATTTGTGTGCGTATAACCCGAACGGATAGTAAGACGTGGTGTTAATAATAAAAATTTATTTTTGAATAATTTACAAATCTATATTTTTTGGTGGTATGTATTGCTATAATTTATGGTTTCTTAAATATCAATTTCTAGGACTAAATTTCTATTCAGGCTATTTTAATTTTTAATTTTTAGATTTTTACGAGTTTAAATAACTTGAGTCTTATAAGTATGAATATTAATTATAATAATTTATGTTGACATTATTATTCTTTAGATTGTTCAACCTTTATTTCTAGCAGTATCTTTACACTACTGGGTTAAGGATGAGGAATGAATAGTTTATAATAATTGTATCCGAATTTCCGTGGAGGGGAAGGTGAAAATGCATTTAAGACTTATCTGACTTATCTATCTTATTAATTTTGTAATATAAGTATTGCCAAAGTAGACCGTCAACTGTCAGCAACAAAAACATTCCCTTTCAAACAATAACCGTAATTCCAAACAACAGGCACAATGTGTTTAATTAGTTCAGTGTCGAGTAGGCTTGCTACAGCACTTAATAAAACAATAATTATTGAAACAAAAAATAAAAACAATATCTGTTGATTGTTGGGGGACTATCCCGTTGAGTGGTAATAGACCCACTCCAGATGATTAAATAGTTCACTATCCTATCTAGCTCGAGAGGCTAAGGAGTTCAAATAGTCGATCTCGTTACGCTTTAGGACTTAATGGTGGAGGCCAGATTTCATGTACCTGGCTTAGATAATCACCCTCAAGAGTAGAGTTAACTCTCACACATAGAAGCCGTGTATTAAAGCCACCATGGAGTGGCGTGGGCGGGGATCACCTCAGACAAAAGGACCTCCCGGGTATCGACCCAGGTTCTACTTACTCTAAAGCAGGTTGCTGACACGACGCTCTCACTTCTAACCTATCTCTTATTTTAGACATGACTATCATCACATTAGTTTATAAATTGTTTATATGCTCTATCCATTAAGTTTTTCAATAAAACCCTTAAAAACCAGTTTCGATTCACTTATCTCAATTGCTCTTTAACCTCCCCCTGTGACCACTCCTGACATGAAGCGCCCTAGAGGAGGCAGGTAGCGACGTAAGAAAAGATAACCTCAGTTCACCCGACTGGGATTCGTGACCTGATCTCCCCATCACCTGCGAACTAGACCAGTCGAGGTTGGAGCCTTAACCCGCATGCCCATCGATGTTGTTCAAACGCTAACCTTTAAGCTATACGGGATTTATAAAGGGTTAGTTAATCATTTTATTATTTATTTGAGGTATTTAACGCGCATTTTCTGAACCGACTGATTATATCAGCACACCAGAATTTCTATGAGCGAGAACGAAAGGCCTACCAATTTTACCAGAAGAGGTATTTTAACATACCTTCCAGAGTTATTTTACATGCCCCAATCGACATGAGAGTGACAACTTTACTACCCCTCCGAAGGAAGTGGTGCTATGGATTTTTATCACTCAATAAAGATACGTCAACCCCAGCTGGGATTGAACCCAAAAACATTGGATCCTGAGCTGAGCACTTTACCCCAAAATCACCGTGGTAGACGTTAATTTATAATGATTGGGACAGCTTGTATCATTATTTGTTCAGAACTTTTGTTCTACATTATTAATATGTATCAACTACGTCATTAACATGACTAAATCGTTTGAAGATTGTGTTTAAATAATCATTTTTACTTCATCAAGACCCCCGCACCCCTTGGAGAGATGAAGTATTGTGATCGTCAGTAAAAATTCGAATTAGATATTTTTATGGATGTCGACGTTTCATGACCCCCTGAACTCGAAAAAGTGGTTGTCGTCGTGATGTCTTCTATCTGTTCGTATCTTGGCCTAGATCCAAAAACATTTTACCGATCAGGACTAAAACTTAATGTCTAGGTTTTTTATAAGGTTACTCTGAATTTGTGTTGTTGAATTATTCATCTAACCCTAAAATTAAAGTTTAAAAGCGAAAAAATCTATTTTTACAAAAATCGATTTTAACCATCTTTATTACAATTTGTATTTAGGCACTGTTTAGTATTAAAAATAGAATGTCCCATTTTTCCAGTAAAATGGTTTAGACCAGCGTTTCCCAAACTTTTTTGATCGCGACCCTAAATATAATATTTTTCCCTGCTTGACGACTCAAAGTGCAATTACATCAATTTGCCTATTATTTTCATATTAGTGTTAATTAAATTAACTAAAATAACAAACACATAATTAATTTCAATAAACATTTAATTAGATAAAATGTAAAGAACCATTCTGAATGAAAATGTGACTTTATTACAATGTTCATAAAGTGACAAACAAACCCTATTTTAGTGGCTACGATAATGCTGTTTCATTCTTAGGGAGAGTTGTTTAGAGTTTTTATTTTGCATGGATAAAATGTTATCAGTTACAATGAATCCATTTCAATAAATTATAAATCTTAAAAATAGAAAATTACAAAATATGTTCCCCTTAAAATGTGAATTCATTAAAAAATTTAGTATTTGACAAAAACAGGTGTTTCAGTGACAACAGTGGTGCTGCTTCATTTTGTCGGTGAGCTCTTCTAGTTTGAGTGCTTTGTCTATGTACAGAGTACAATGCAAATCATTCTGAGGATCCAGAAGATTACTTACTTTAATCTTGATCTTTACAAGACCTGATAAAAGAAGTAAGCTATTTTGTCTGAAGAGTAGTTCAGGTAAGATAATTTTGTTCTTAAAATAAATTTACCATCCGCTTTCTCAACGTGATTATTAGGAGGAAAATTGTAGAAATTGAATCCATATACTTTGGAATAAATCGTCTTGTAGCTTTAACGTTAAAAAATTCATAAAAATGCCTAAAACAGGTATTTTCACTTTTGAGGTAAAAACATTTTTTTTAGAAAAACAAAAAGTAGCCCGTGATAGCGCTTGTAAAGACAAAAAAATGAGCCCTAGTAGATTGAAATCGGTTCACAACTTTTTTCAATATAAAATCAAAACCACGAAAAATGGCAATTTTTTGACATTTAATTACAGGGGTTTTAATTGTTGTAGGAACTTATTTTGGGACTTAAATTGTAGCTCTTGTTAGTGTCTTAGATACAATAAAAACTTTGTGCAAAAATAATCATAACTTTTTGCGAAAATCGCGAATATGTAAAAACAGGTGTTCCCGAAAAACGGCCAATAATGGTCATAGAGTGATTTTTTAAAGTGTTATTTATTTGCGAAGAGTTTATCTACAACCCCCATATAATGAAATGTAAGCAGGGTCCAATTAAAGCCTAAAAACACGTTTGAAAACCGGGGTGTTTGTTGCTTCGGGCGCTCGGTCGTGCGCGCGGAGAAGTGGCAACGTGTTGGGGGAGCCCCTCTGGCGGCCGGGCTTCGAGCGTTTTAAAGTGTGGTATCTCGCCGAAATAATAATAGTGGACATATAAGTGACGCATAAGAAGCGAATGGTGAATGGCTATTTTTAACGATTCACATTGACGTGGTATTATTTGCAATTTTTTATTTTTTATTATATGCCAGAGAGGCTTCCCCCACCACGTCACCACTTCCCCCTCCTCCGCTAGCACGCCCGAGAGCCAGAAGCAACAAACACACCGGTTTTCAGACGTGTTTTTAGGTATTAAATCAGATCCTGCTTATATTTCATCATATGGGGGTTGTAGATAAACTATTCNCGAGCGCCCGAAGCAACAAACACCCCGGTTTTCAGACGTGTTTTTAGGTATTAAATCGAAACCTGCTTACATTTCATTATATGGGGGTTGTAGATAAACTCTTCGTGGACAAATAGCGCTTTGAAAAATCACTCTATGACCATTAGTGGCCGCTTCCAAGCAGTTTTTCGGGAACACCTATTTTTACATACTCGCGATTTCCGCAAAAAGTTATGATTATTTTTGCACGAAATTTTGATTGTAGGTAGAGCTACAATTTAAGCCCGGAAACAAGCTCCTACGACAATTACAACCCCTGTTATTAAATGTCAAAAATGGTCATTTTTCGCGGTTTTTATTTTTTATTGAAAAAAGTTGTAAACCGATTTTAACTGACCAGGGCTAATTTTTTTCTTCTTTTTAGGTGCTATCACGGGCTATTTTTTTGTTTAGTGGAAAAAAATATTCACACCTTAAAAGTGAAAATACCAGTTTTCGGCACTTTTATGATATTTTTTAACGTAAAAGCTACGAGCCAATTTAGTCCAAAGTATATACATTCAATTTCTACGATTTTTCTCCTAATTATCACGTTGAGAAAACGGATGGTAAATTTATTTTAAGAAATGAATATTTTTCCGCTATCTTACCTGGACTAGAGGGAAGAGAGCCTTTTCAACTTCACGAGCGAGAAAAAAAATTTTCCCCCTTTTTTTTTTTTTTTTTTTTNTGAGACCCTCAGAAACATTCTTGTGACTCTCGTTTGGGTCACGACCCAGAGTTTTGGATACCACTGGCTTAAACGGTATTTGACCTAAACGGGTATCTCCAATTTTGATCCAATCTCCGCAAATCTTTGAGATAAGAAATAAACTATAGTTGAAAAGTTATAGGACTATTAAAAATAATAAAAAATATTTGGCTGAAAGGTAATTCTATAATACTAATAGTTTCCAAGGTATATGCAAATATAGTATTTTTAAGTGGAGGTCTGGGAAATATGGAGCTATTTATTTATTTATTTAGCACCGCGTCTTACTACCCGTTCGGGTTGTACGCTTATGCATTAATTACGCTAATAGTTTTAGGGATTAGGAAGGTTATATTAAGAAGAATCGTATCCGCATTTGCGTGGAGTTAGAGTGGATATTTTTTTGGGTAAAAATCGACCGAGATTCGAACCTCGATCTCTCCGTCATCGACGGAAAATGATGTTTCTTTATATTTTTTTTACCATTATGTTTCTACAACAATATATATTATTTTATTTCACATATATTATAAGTTTTAAGCAAATGTTTCCATTTTTAGGTAAAGGAGTTAGAAAGTCTGTCTGGCGCACCACGCCATTTATTTTAAGAATGCATAACAAAAGTTCATAGCAAATAAAAATATACGTTGACACAATTATTATTAATCACGCATAACTACCTAAATAGTTGTATTATAAATTTAACCAATTCACCCAATTAACGCTTTGACAGGGGGGGTATTACAAAGAACCAGACGTATCCAACTGCTAATCCCTCTCAAATGACTCGATAACTACAAGAACCTTTGTCGAACTATCTATCAAAGAAACACCACAGAGCTCTACGAATTATGTTGCATCCGGTGGAGTCTGAATTGAAATCAGAATCAACGCTACTATCAATATTGTCTTCTTAACCCGCTTTGGTGGCCACATGATCTAACGCGCTACTATCGCAGTAGACTAGACTGCCGATGATGAGGAGATTGAGGTTCGAATCTCAGTTGGGTGTATTGAGGCTTTTTCTAAAATGGTTTTACACTCTCTCTTTAGGCAAATGTGGGTACACTTCCTATAAATATAACCTCCGTAGTCCCTAAAAACCATTAACGTGGTTAGTACATAAGAGTATAATTCAAACGGGTGGTAAGACGCGGTACTAAAAAAAAATATGTATTGTCCTCTTAAAAACACCCCAAGACAAAAATAAAATAGGTTTCCTATGCTTCGGTGTTCAAATAGTCTGCGACGTAGCTCTCGTAATAAATTGAACTTCCGACGGGGATATCAGGGCTCGAATGTCGGTCAGCTGTACTGATGGTGGTTTTCCTCCTGTGGTTTTCCACTTAGCCGCCACGCAAATGCAGGCACGCTTCCTCTAAATTTAACTGGTACAACAAAGAAGAAATATTTAGAACCCACATCGATGGGTATAGGTTATAAATGTCAAGCTCATTTAGTTTGGGTTTACGATGAGGAGGTCGAGACGCAAATCCCGGCTGAGTGTACATAGTATGGTTTTACCTAAATGGTTTTCAGTGAATGCTGGTACATTTATTCTGAAATGATCCCTTCTTCATGCGTAATCCATTAGCATACTTAGGTTATATGTGTATAGGATGAAAGTGTACTATAAGACGCGATGAAAATAAATAAGTTCAAATTAATTTTGAATGAGAAATCTTTTCCATTATTTGTAGGATATTATCAAGTCCAATTAAAAAAAAGTTTAACATGGAAGTTATAGGGGCTTAATCTAAGAGATAGGGATGAGGAAGGTTGTTTAGAAAAAATGCACCTAAATTAGCGTAGAGAAAGGACGGGAATACCCTAAAAAATACCAGAAGACTGAAATGAAAATAGAAAAATTAAAATAAATAATTTTTTTGTCACCATGTATCACTACTCGTTATGGTTACGCTAATGTGTTAGGGATGAGATAGGCTGAATTAGATGAAGTATACCAGCATTTGCATGTATAGATAGTGTAAAACTATTTAGAAAAAATATCTTTGATACACCCTGCCGGTATTCAAAACCCGATGTCCCTGTAATCACAAGTCAATTCTCTTGAGAGCCATCCGACCATCAAAACGGGTACAAACAAAGTTAAATGGCAACAGGCCACATGGTCTAAGGCATCACTCTCACAATAGAATAGAATGCCTATGACAGGAAAATCGGAGGTTCAAGTCCCGGTCGGGTGTACTGAGGGAAATTTTTGCTAAATAGTTTCCCATTCTACTTTCACGCAAATGCCAATACATTTCTTTTAAATTACACCTTACTCATCCCTTTCACATTAGCGTAATTAGTATATATGCGTATAACCCAAACGGATAGTAAGACTCAATGCTATAAAAGAAAATGGCAACAGACTATACAAATACAAACAATTTCATATATCGAGTGGTCAGCCGACCTAGGTATATAGGTTTTAATTTCCATCGCCTCTTAATATAATTTCAGGCTATTCGAAATATTGAATTAGGGATGGAGAATATAGTATTTAGAGGAAATGTATCCTAATATGAGTGGAAGGAGGGTGGTAAACCATTTAGGATTTAAACTCCCCCGCCCCCCTCCCCACCATCAACATAATGCATAGCAAATGAGCCCGACATTATTACGTTTGCCCACCGATGCGGGTATAAATGTGTTTAAAAAGAAAATATTCCATTAGTATTTCTAGACTTTCAATAAATATCTCTATTAAGCTAATTTATGTGTTTTATTCTTTGTTTTCATGTTCTCTTTTTTGTTTACTTTTTTAAAAAGCTTTCTAGGTTATATATAAACGGAGACTGCTAATAGCCCCTGTCATTATTTCGTTCATACGGCCCACATATTATCACAGTAACACTTATTGCCTATGTAAATATTCTCACGGCGTTTTTTAGAGTTCGTTTAATTGATTGTGGGGGTGAGTCCGACATTGAAATAAGTTTTTTTTTAAATATATGAACAATAAATGTAGAGTAAGATTAGTCAACTTAATGTAGTTATAGTTAACTTGTATCTTCAAATATTGATATCATCGGTCTAAAGGAAAAGTTTCAGGACAGGTGGTTTGGTGTATGACTATTTGAAAGTAGGTTTAGTAAATGTATCAAATATCATACTAGTTCTTCATATGTAGATACGACTGTAAATTACATCTGTAAATATTGACACAATCTGTTAAAGCGATGGTTTAAGAATATGTGGCTTAGTTTTGGTCTACTCGAAAGTCTATTTAGTAATTTTCTGTCAGATAAGTTTCTTCCTAAGTCAATCCGACTAGATAGAATGTTCGGAAACTCGTGGCCCAAACTGCACATATAGCTTGTTTGAACCAAAAATAATACAAAATCCCAATTCACTTACATCCGGAAAACTATGATAATACCTATAAATTGTGTTCATAGTTTTCATGTACAGCGCATGGAGATCAAAGCTGTTCAAGCATGCATGTACAACAAGTTGCATAGGAGCTAGGCGCACGACAATGCACATGTAATCATGGCAAGTACTTTACGTGAGGTAGTATTGTTAATGATGACACTCAGAACGTATTCGCATTTCTAGATGGACTGGTGTGTTGTTTACTATTTACTGTGTTATGTTCTGCTGCCATGCTTCAAGATGTCGAGGTGTGCAGTGCCACGCACCTAGCTCCTATGCAACCTGTTGTACACGCATGCTTGAACAGCTTTGATCTCCAGGTTCTGTACGCCGAAACCTTTAACACAATTTAATGGTCTTAGCATAATTTTCCGGATATAAGTGTATAGGGATGTTGAGTTAATTTTGGTTCAAACAAGCGATATGTGCAGTTTGGGCTATGAGTTTCCAACAGCTCTGTATATAACAACCGTCAGTATTGACATCATCGGTCAAGGAAACGATTTTATAAAATAAGAACTTTATGAACTGTCTGATATGTCCTTTCTGAGCTAACCGAACCGATGCAGATAGCATGACTTGACGTATGGATATGTGAAGTTAGATCTAGTAACTTTAAGGTCCCTTTATTTGAAAAGCATACAGTACGTTGATGTGTGCACCCACTTTCTTGATTTCCCTTGTGTACGTCAATAGCCACGTTCAATCACGCAAGATACAGTTACTATTCCAATATGGAAGAATACGGAATGTGTGCGTGTGAAACATTCTTTATCAACACGCCATACTCTACATAAGACACGCACGCTACTATCACCTTTATATCTGTTGTTTTAATGCCACGAATGAATATTAGATTGTATGAGTATTATTGTGTACTTCAAGACCTACAAAATAATAACCTGCTTCGGTGGATAAGCGTAGTAACGTCAAAATTATCAAGTTTGTTTTGATGGTGACTGAGAGGTCAGGGCTCGAATCTCTAGTGGATGTACTAAAGGTGTTTTATCTTCGATGGTTTGCCGTTATACCACATCACAAATAAGGGTACATACAATTCTCATCCCTACCCCATTTGTGAAGTTAAATGTGAAGAGCCACGTCTAGTAGTAAGATGCAGTGTAAAACATATTAAATGGTAAGGCTAGGATAAGATAAACATATTAAAAGCCTTTAAAAGTAAAAAAAGAGAAAAGAAGCCGATATTGATAAAATACCTTAATATTAATCTTAAAACGTGTTCGTCCAAAATATAGAGCTTCAGTACATATGGATTGCCGTATGAATAAATGAAAGTAGATTTAGTAGCTTTTTTAACTCTCTGAACAAGCTCTACTTATGCGTATATAACTTGTAGAGTAGCCAAATTTTAAGCAGGATATGTTAAGTATTTGTATTTAAAATAGTCCTTCTTAACCTAATATCAGGACAAGAACGGGTACCGGAACTCATGCTATTAATTTGCCAAAAACCTTCTTCGGTGACCACATGCTCTAAGACGTCAATCTCGTGTTATATTAGACTGCCGATGACAGGGAGATCGGGGTTCGAATCCCGTTTGGTTGTAGGCCTACTAAAGTTTTTTTACTAAGTGGTTTTCCACTCTCCCTTCATTCAAATTCGTGTGCACTTACTCTAAATTCAACCTACCTCATCCCTAAATCATTAGCGTAATTAGTACATATGCGTATAACCTGAACAGTGCAGTGATATAAAAACACTGCCACAAAACCAAAAAGAATAAACACAATTTCGTTTTCAATCCTCGCCACGAAATAAACCCAGGAATCGATATTAATTAATCAGACAAACAATCCACTGAGGCAAGGAGTTGGACTATTCGGGTAGGAGCACAAACATATGGGCATGTTTACAAGCTTTAATAACTACCTAGGATTGAACCGGAAGTTACCTTGGACTTACATTTTATTTATTTGAGATATTGTCTTGCACTTTATTAACCGATTGGTTATATCAGCAGTCAGCACACAATTTATAAACTAACTTTAATTTAAAATTGACACAACATCCAGTTCTCGGCCGTTAATTCATAACTGTGAAAAGGGAAATCACACTTCACCAATGACAATTTATTCGGCCATGCCGGAAATAGAACCCGGGACCCTTAGCTCAGTAGACAGACTGAGATAAGGTGTCAGACTTTAGAATTACGGTCGACAATACTTATTTTTATCTCTTTAAGGCTATACGCGTATATGATAATTATGTTAATGGGGTAGGGATGAGTAAGGAAGAATTTGAGAGGAAATATACCCGCAATTTCGTGGAAGAAGGGTGGGAGATCATTTAGGAAAGACCACCCTTAGTAGACCCTGCCGGAATTTAAACCCGATCCCTCCGTTATTAGCAGCCGCATGAGGTCGACAGCATAACCACTCGGTCAAGCGTAAGTGAGATTTGATACGAGTTAGTGAATTGACTTCGTGACCAATCATCGGAAGGAAATACCGTTAAATTTAATGGAACGTAAGTCCTACATCCCACCATTTTTTTTTACGACGCTCCATTTATCAGATAGTAAATATCGGTTTCAAACCGTGAAGATATTAAAGGTTTGATATAAGCCTCAGAGTTTCTCAAACATTTAGTCAGTCGCGTCTTCCTTTCTAGAATATATCCTAACAAACTTACCCCTTCCACCTATACACTTTTAAAATAAGAAAACAAATACCTGTTATTTTGTAAAGTACAAACAGTCTTTGTAAAGCATTAGTGGTATTTTCCACAAATTTATGACAAAGGTAAAGCAAATATATAGAAGTCAACGGCATTAGGTCAAAATTTACGTTAATTTATCAAACTTACCATTACCAAAACATATAAAATCACCTCATTGGTATTTGCGTACCACCTGACATCTTTCGTGTACCCTTGAGGGTACACCTACCACAGTTTGGGGAAACACTGGTTTAGGGTAAAATCGTTGTCATCCGCATATGCTTGGAGTTTCTGCCTTTCTTAGAATATGACGAATATCGCAAGTTGCAACGCTGGATAGTCGATGTTCCTACCACTTTATCCTCCCTAGTGTAGCGATTTTCAACCCTTTTCGCCAAACGGTACACTGAACAAGGAGATAAAATTGGGTAGACTTTAGTTTTTTAAAGAAAGATTTGATCAATAAAATACGAGTATTAACTAGCCTATTGATATTGTGTTTTAAAATTGCAATGACTAAAATTCTAATAATAATTGTGTTATTCTTAAAGATGGGTCAAATCAAAATTTTGCATTTTATTTCAAATTTAGAATTCAAATTCTAGTTCTAGATTATTTAATAATGTACAATTTAATTTAAAATAAAAATATTTAAAATGTTATCCAATCAAAATTGTTCAAGGCTTGGTGCCACTGACAAATAATATATTTTGTTTATCATGTTTTTACGTCATAAGCAACACAGAGAACACTTTTTGAGTACATTAATTATATACTTAAACAATATCCTTTGTTTATTTTGTTACTCTTTCAACTGCACAATTCTATATAATTTCTTTTGCCAATTGCTCGAAATTTTTATATCAAATTGAGGTCTTCATTATTAATGTATTCGATAAATTATTCGACCTTCAAAATTGTGTCACACAATTTTAACAAGATTACATTATTTCAACTCATTACAATTCACGAGTTATGAGAGGTCAAACTCGTTATTTTATGCTTTTTGCGTATCATTGTTAAAGTAGAGTAATTAATGTATTGGGCTGAAATTTAGTATAATTAGACACTCACATGAGGTGTACAGAATAAAATATTTATAATATTAATAACATAAATATTTCAATGAATATTAATATTATTGATACCAATTAATATTTATAATATTGATAGAAATAATAATCATATTTATAATATTGATTAAAAAATATTATAAATAGTTCAATGCAATATGTATATTATTAATGTTATGAGGAAATATTTATGTTATTAATATTATAAATATTTCATTCTGTACATCTCATATGAATGTCTATTTATACTAAATTTCAGCTCCATACATTAGTTAATCTACCAATATTGGTACGCAAAGAGGGTAAACTATTAAGTTTGAAACCTCATAACTTGTGAACTATAATGATTTGAAATCATTGAATCAATTGACGTACTTATTCAATTAATTGATAAATTTATAATTCTAGTTGAGTGATCAAAAACTGAGAATAGGTTTACTATCATTTTCAGTTTTATAAAGATTTTATTTGATTTATTGTAATTATGAGTGTATGGTACATTAAATGATGAATAATTTAATGTTCTGAATATAAATAAGTTTAAGATGAAAAATATTAATATTAAAACTCAACTGATAGGGTCTATTTGAGGGATAGAGAGATATTATATTTATAATTCTAGTTGAAGGATCAAAAACTGAGAATAGGTTTATTATCATTTTCATTTATATAAAGATTTGATTTATTGTAATTATGAGTGTATTGTACATTAAATGATGAATAATTTAATGTTCTGAATATAAATAAGTTTAAGATGAAAAATATTAATATTAAAACTCAACTGATAGGGTCTATTTGAGGGATAGAGAGATACTACTTGTTAAAATTGTGCAATACAGTTTTTATGCTTGAATGACCTTAACTGGATTGAACGGTGAAGTTTGACAACAGATAGGCCGAAAGATAAGATAATCTTTCCTTTATAGGAGTGCCAATTTACTCACAGGCTCTCATCTAATATAGTTGATTTTATCGTATTGTTTGATGGCTGTGTGTCATTTGATGCATACTCGTAATACCATAGGAATAATATTTTACTCTTGATGTTAGCCAACGGTTAGTTAACGGGAACGTCATATTTCGAATTCTGATCAGGTTTACTTCGGATAGTTATTTCTTCATCTCTTTACAGGCTAATAATTATGGTCCACTTACATTTTGATACCTTATATAGGATTATTCAGATGTAATACTAAAGAATACTGCTAAAAAATAAATAAAATATATTTTCATTGTCTTATTCTGTTTACTGACTTTTTAAATTGAAATATTTTTGATGACTGTTAATGTTTCAAGAGTAGTCTCTATTTTTTACGGGTGTTCTTTGATACCAAATACTATAATGGCTACGGAAAATATGTTATCACTTTTTAATATTAATTATATATATATATATAACTATTTTAAATATATCGCTTTAAAGTCGCGCCAAAATTTACTTATCACATGTCAATTGTTTTTTCATTTCGTGTTGTCAAAGCTGTTTATTAATACTATGGTAAAATGTGACCTTCTAAAAATTCAGGGGACATTCTCAAGTTCCATGCTTGGACTGCATACTAATGAAGTGAGTCGCAATATACCCCCCTCACCCCCTCCTTCCCAACCCCAACCAAACTTCAAGAACTCCCATTTAGTTCGTTTCACTTACATCTGCGGTCTCTCAAACCATTATGACCGTGGTAATGGCAGACTGGTACAAATATTTTAAAACTCTTTTTGGTGCGTCTTAATACCCGTCCAGGTTATCCGCTTATCTAAAAAAATAAGGTAGTGAAGAGGAAGGTAGATTTTTTTTAGAGGAATTGTAACATTTAGGGAAAAAATACCTCACTGAAATAAGTCAGGGTTTGAATCCCAATCTCCCCATCAACATAGAACCAGGCAAATCGAGACTGACGTCTATGCCCACGTGTCCATCGGTGCGACCTGGGAGGTTCACTCACCGAAACAATGGCTATTTTAAAAAGATACTCACCCTTTCATTTCTGTGAGAGAATATCGTTTACAACAGACAAATTGTGGTCGTTAAGGTTAGTGTACCTGACTCTGACCCTCAATACCTGCTTTAACTATACTAATAGGGTAGGGATAAGGAAGCTATGAATTGGAAACGTACCCACATTTCTATGGAGGGAGAGGGGGTAATCATCAAGGGGAAAGTACCATTAGTCACACTCATCTGATATTCAAACCCTTACCTCCTCATCAAACATAAACCAAAGTACATGAGCCTGACATTTAATCCGCGCACCTATCGATGCGGGTGTGTATTAATTTATTGAACTCTAGACTGTGGATGTTTGTGCAACCAGAAGGAGATTAGTCAAGTCTCGTCTTGTCTGGTTTGCCGGTGACGGGAGGTCAGAGTTCAAATCCCAGACTGATTTACTCTGCCCATTTTATTTTCCCTAACCTGTTTCTCACGCAAATGCGAGAACATTTCCTCTTATGTAAATTATAGCCCGGACGGATAAAAATACGCGTAGCAAAAAAAAGTCTTGATAAAAGTATAAAGCATTCATAAAACAAGCGAGCTGTTTTATTCACTTGTTCAACACGCATGCGCAAACTGACGCCAAATAAACACTCGATAAAGCCACGTCTTGAGTATATGTGGAGTGTGAGTTCGCATGCAAAGAAGATGGGATGAGGGGAAGGACGGTGACGTATGAAATTGAAAATTGGGATAAAGGAAACTCGACATTTCTAGAGTGTTTCGTCGAAGAACAGTCACGCGCGCGCGCGCACACACACACACAAGCACATTCATCCAACCATTTATGAATATTATCTCTAACACTTCTCAAAGTTACGAGAGTTAATTTAAAATAATCATGCGCTAAGTGTTGTGTTTTGTGTATGCAGCTTTTGACATATTGTACGTAATTTTAGGGCGGTATGCAAGAAAGTTAGTGAACGCTTAGTGGACCGATAGTGTTGTCCCGAGCACACTCTATCTCCACCTTTTAACCTATGATGACGCAAGCAAGCCCATGCTAACGTCCACTTAGCATCCACTTAGCCAAGTTCTTGCATACGGCCCTTACTCCGCGCCCGGACTTTTTTTTATCTATGAGGTAGGGATTAGGAAGGCAGAATTGCTAGAAAGTGTAACCACATTTTCATGAATGGAGGATAGGAAGCAATTTAGACAAAAACGCTTTATTACACCCGGCCGGGATTTGAACTCCAACATCCCAATCACCATCGAACCGAACAAGGCGACACAAGACACTTTTGTCTGCACGCCTACCGGTGAGTTTCGACTCGTCATAAAATATATTTCCTTGTTAATAAAATTTAATTCAACTCATACATTTTTTCTTTTTCATATAAAGAAAATATTTACGTTTTATCTGCCCACGAACTCATAATAAGTGGGTCTATTCTGAATTCTCCTATGTCTATATATCTGTCCCTCGGCTACAATCAATATTGTTTGGCAGATTTTGTTCAAACTTGATATTTAGATGTTTTATGGTCATAGCTTAGGGTATTTATTTTGAGTACTATCATCATCATCGTCATCATAATACCCCTCAAGCTTGTCCTCGAATAGGTTCTCGTCAACGCTGTCTGTCCAGGAACATTTCTCTTCCCATCACTCTTCTCCAGCTGTCCCCTTTATTTTCTACATCTTCCTTTTTCTGGTCTACCCACCTCCTTCTGAGTCATACGACTGGTCTCCTACCCCCTACCACTCTTTACATGTATACATGTGGTGTTCTTGTGTTTTACATTCTTTTCACAAGGCCGAACCATCTGAATCTTAACGATTGATTCCTTCCCTCCTAACTCCTCTCGCACGTCCTCGTTCCTTACTCTCTCTCTCTCTCTCCATGTCTTCTTCAAGGTGCTTCTTAAAAAACATATCACTTAAATTAAGGATAGTTTACTGTTGATTGATTTTTAAAAATTCGATATTAAAAGTAAGGCTCTAACGTTTGTGATTAAAAATATCTATCTGGAAAGTGTTTGACAAATAATAGCGACTGCTTTTTTAAGAGGGAAAAAATGCTTTACTATAGATTACTGATGATATGTTTTGGGAAAATACTATTTATTTTTAAAAATGTCTTTTTTCTGTTTTGCTTAAAATTAGTATCTGGAAAGTGATAAATAAGCCTAATAATATTTATATATATTCGTTTTTATTAAAATAAGTTGAGAGTGGTTTAGTGAGGGTTGGTTTATGAACATTTGTAATTGAAAAATAGTGGCTATAGAAATTTTGTTCAAAATCTATATGACTATATCTTAAAGGTGTTTCATATGAGTAACAAAATAGTATGTTGGTTTTCCTTATAGAAACATTTTAAGAGGTGGTTTACTGATCATTGATTTGAAAAATTTCACAAACTATAATATAATTTATGAGAAAATGTGAACGATTGTGTCGTATCAAATATTTTAAAAGCTACATTTCCGATCATACAAAATAGCCAGATTAAAATACAATTCCAGCTTGTAAGAACGGTAATTTTTTTGTGATATGAACTGTACTAACTCACGTTTTAGCAATGTCTGATCCAAGATTTGGGAGTTCTAAGAGCCCAAGGTTTCGGGAGGAGGTATAAGGTTTTTATTGTTCGGGTCAACCACAACCATCTTGGCGGAGTGTGGATTCATGTTTCCCTGTAATATACCACCATTCCTTTACCGCATCTATTTCCCCTCTCAATCTTCATTCTAGATCTCATTTCTAAACTACAAGAGCGAGCTGGATTATTGATTATTACTTCACTACCTATTAGTCTCTCTCTCTGAGGAAACGCATGTTTGGTAAGAGCAAGTGACGTCAGACCATTAGCACGACAGCGTATTTTTACAACATCGCGAGTTCACAAAACAACCGACACAGCGCTAAAAGAGCTAAATCCGTGATTACTTTTATGTCCAGGGAACTAGCATGGCTTTATAATACAAATCGCTAAACTTGTGTAAAGGATATTCAGGACAGCTTTAGAAGCTCCCAAAATATGCAGAACTAAAATCATTTTTTTTAGTATTTCTCAGAGGATTTACAAATTGGTGAGAGGATGTAGGCCTATACAGTGAAATCTCGCTTAACTAAAAACCTTTGAATAGTGGATTTTTCTTCATAACGGACAGCTTAAATTTCCCCTGCATAATAACATGGAATTTTATGGTGAAATAGCTTCCTAATAACGGACTTTCGCAATAAAGAACACGAACACTTCTTAAGACGCATATGTATGCATAACAATCTCTAAACAGTGGATACAAATTGCAAACAGCAGTTCAATTATAGTGTTTGACTGCAGGAATGTCAGGAATTGAACTGTCTCGTGTGAAGCGCGAGAAGTCTTGCCTTTCACCTCTAGTTAAAGTTCCTATAATAGCCTATGTAAAATTAACTACCGTAATTCAAGGTCATTACTCTCACCCCTACAGATCCATCAGCAGGGGGATGTCCCAGCAGTTGTCTGTGCTTGCGCACACACGCAGGCCTACAGTACAAAAGTACTATTCACATTTCATTTCATTTGCGTATTATTCTGTATATTATGTAATATGTACGATAAGCTATGTACAATTTATTCAGAATTATAGTCATCGTGTATACAATACTGCAGAGTTCAGTAATTAGACAAAGTAATTAATGTTCGCTGTATATAGGCTCATATAGATTAAACTGAGTTCAAGAAGTAAGACTAAAAAAAATATTTTTCCAAATAACGGAAACATCTCAATAACGGTCTTTTATTATATCCAGGAAGATGTCCACTATTAAGAGATTTCACTGTGCCACAATTTTCTTACGAATGGTTGGTTCTTCCAGTTAGGAAAAACTACTAAATTACTTTCACGTCAAGTCATGTGGTCTGCAACTTTTATTATTATCTTGATAGATATTACCAATATCTATGAAATAACATTAAAAAAATAGTAAAATGTTATCAATATTTCNCCCCCCCCCCCAAATGTGCTCCCAATATCCATTCGAAAAACATCAAGGTATATCTCACCAATCCCCAAAGAATCTCTAAATCACCAACCTTTGTTTTTTCACCACGTCTTCTTACCCTCTCGGGCTTTTCGTATGTATATATATGTTGTTATTATTATTATTACCACGTCTTACTACCCGTTCGGGTTATACGCACTTACGCTAATGTGTAATGGTAGGGTGATTGGGAGATGAAATGGAGGACATACAGTAACCCCGATATACCCGTTATCAGCGGTCCAGTCTTGCGTGAGTGACGCCTTAGATTTAGACCATTCAATCACCGAAATGGGTAACTACTGACATTAAATTATATATTAATCCACATTCATCAAAAATAATTGTGAAGTGACAACAACAAATTATCAACCCCTTTTCTCTGGGACAACCTGTAAGTATCAGTCTTAAGCTTGCATTAACTACTGGTTCCACACCCTCATATTCGCTATCACCATCACCTCATCTCATGATTCCTTGGCAAGGATGCACGATTAGTACAATCGGGTGTCCCCAGGACAAAGCTAAATTATTACTGGCTAATCTTCACAGTGGACTAAGAGTGAAGTAGCCCAGCCACGTATATACAGGTGTGTGGAAACTCATAACCTAAACTGCACAAATAGGTTGTTTGAACCAAAAGTAATACAAAATACCTGTACACTTACATTCGGAAACCTATGTTAATAGCATTAAATTGTGTTCAAAGTATCGGCGTATAGCGCCGGGATATCAAAGATGTTTAAGCATGCGTGTACAGCAGGTTGCATAGGAGCTAGGCGCACGGCAATACACCTCGACATCTTGGAGCATGACAGCAGGACATGCTACAATTTAATAGTAAACAACACAACAGTCCATCTAGAAATGCGATTACATTTTGAGGGTCATTAATAACAGTACTACATCACATAAAGTGCGCGCCATAATTACATGTACAGTGCCGCGCACCTAGCTCCTATGCAACTTGTTGTACACTCATGGTTGACAGTTTTGCTATCCCGGCGCTGTACGCTGAAACCTTAGAAACAATTTAATGGTATTGGCATAGTTTTCCGGATTTAAGTGTATTGGGATTTTGTATTACTTTTAGTTCAAACAAGCTATATGTGCAGTTTGGGCCACGAGTTTGTGAACATTCTGTATATGTATATAACTATGATATATATATATAAAAACAGTTCTTGAATATTTAACACATGTATATACACTTTTTGAATGAGGGGGAAAAAGTCCTGTTCAAATTCCTTAATGCCCTTGACATATATTCAAGAAATTTTGAAAGAGTCATAAGTATAAAATTAAACTAAATGTATTTACTGAAGCAATATTTGATTTATTTTTGCCATATGTAAGAAATTCACGTCAATGGGCACGCTGACTAACTAAATGTCAATCTTATCTATCTTGTTTCACCGATAGCTGACAGGTCGGTGTTCCAATATCGACTGAGTGTACTAAGGATGAAATTCCATTAATTGTTTCACATTCTACATGAAAATTCGACTCACACCCATAAATGTTTCTTTTTACAACCCTAATCCACTAATGAAAGTTAATACTTTTAATAGATACGGGTAATGAGACCAGTTGCAGAAAAATACATATTTTTGAACTAAGAAATATTATGCCACTGAAAAACCCACGTTGTAATTATTGTACTTATATGTTAAATAATGTGTGACGGTTCTTTGTTTCGATTTAGAGCTCAGTTTGTGAAAATAACAGTAAAAACTAAAATAAAGTGTACTATAAAAATCATGAGATCCGTTTGAGGAGCCTACATTAAAGATGACTCGTAAAAACTACAGAATAAAAAGTTTCGCAAATGGATCAAATATGTCAGGAGTAAAAAAAAA
>CABFWO010000272.1:245642-338636 GCA_902155825.1 Timema genevievae | reverse complement strand
CCCCCCCCCCCCCCAATGAACCTCCCACCACCGAGTGATGAGATTTTATGTGTTATTGATTAAAGAAAGTAGCGGAGCAGCCGGCAGTGGCAATATCCGCCGCGGGAGGTCCATGGGTGCAACGGGGGAAGGGGGTTAGCGACAGTTTTGTTACTCGAGAGCTAAACGAGTGGGTAGATGGGCTTGTTAACCCCAATGAGAAAAAGAGAATACAAGGTTTTGTTAGAACAAATTAAAACAAATGTACATTATATTCATATTTTTATTATTGGTTTGCCTTAGACCTACATACGATTTAATATTAGGTTCATTTAACCCTTTATTCTATGGGGTAGGGAAGGCTATAAAAAAGTTTATTCGAGAAAATTCACTCAGGCTAGCGTAAATAAAGAATAGGGGGAAACAATGCCAGAACATCCGGCCAGGATTCGAGCCTAGACCTTTCCGTTACCAGCAATCTGGTCTATTGAAAGGCTGATGGTTTAGTAGATGAGCTTTCACCTTAATTAGACCTAGCCTAATATAATCTTCTTACCCTTTTGATTGCTTATTTTCAGTGTCAATTATGTGAACCTTGATTTCAACTCAAGATATATCAGCTAGTGAGAATAAAAGGAGAGGCTATAGCCAATTAAACACCAATTTACAAATCAAATTAGAATTAGCTTTTGTATTTATGTTTGTAAAATCTTGTGGTGGCCATACTTGTTTGTTATTAAAGATTTTTTGTTAGTTTTAGAATCAATTACTACGATTGTATATATGATTGAAAATAAAGGGAAAATACTACATTTCTAATGTATGTCTACCATAATATTAATGACAATAATAAAAAAAGAGCCGATTAAAAATAAATTTTTATTTAAAACTAGAACTATCGACAAAATAAGATTTATTTCAAGTTTCAAAAGATAAAATTTAATTAACGATGTTTTCCAATTTAAATATCCCTCTAATAACCTCCTAATACTCCCTGCCCTGCTTCTATTCCTCTTTTCTCCCTCACTCTGACTACTACTCTCCATGAAAAATGTGCCTTAATAATCTATAGAGCACAGGGTGTAGAACTTAGGGGAGAGAAGAGGAATCACACTATTCTGAAAATCATAATTACGTTGTGGGCGTGGGTGCACCCTGACTACATCTCTCGTTTAAAAGGTACACACATGGCGGGACCTCTGAGTCAGGTCAGAGTAGTCATATAACAAATAGATAAAGGGGCGGAGGATACATTATTGTGACTCATAAATGTAAGGTTACAAACCAAAAAAAACTAATATTTATTTTTGTAGCATTTGGCTACAATTGAAGAAAATACCAGTCGGAGGGAGATAAACAACTTACCCCATTCACCGTCCCAGCACCTCTTAGCAACAGTTCAGCGAGACAACGAAAGCACAACCGAGCATAACCTAGCCGCGCCGCGTGGAAGACTAACCTATCCCACCTAGGTTCGAACGGCGGCCGCTAGAGATCGTGTGGTATCGAATCTTTCCTTAGAACTTGAAAAAAGGAAGTGATGCCTAGTATACTATAGAGGAGAACATTCTAGGACCATGGAGTGTGTTATTGAAGCTATGTTTGTCACGCGTATCCCCCCCTTTGTGATACTAATATGTTCCCCCACCTTATTTCTTCTCTCTCCTGTTTTTCTGGGTTTTCAAGCATATATAATGCCGGTATGACGACATATCCGGCACTCTTGGATTGGACTATAGTTTGGGAAGTACGTAGCCGTGGCTACAAATATTTAAAATGTAAGAACAAATTTACATTCGGCTTAAATTTTTTTACTTTTCGGCCTTTTTACAGTTAATTGTGTTTTGGGTATATTAATAATCTTTGAAATCGTAGACCAATATTAAATATGAGGATATTATGAAATTATCCAAAGACTATGTTATTGAGTATTATGTTTATTTTGTTGATATCGATATATATCTAATTTTGAATATTACTGTTTGACTTATAGATAAACAATAGAAATCTTAGTAATAAAGTCTAATTTTGTGGTTTGTTAATGAATATTACCTTAGTGAATTTTCTTTTTTTCTTATGCAATAATGGGAAAAGTTATCTTGTTGTTTGAAATTACTCTTGCGATTTATTTAGTCTTTTCATTATATTACGTATTCTTATTGAAGATGTTTTAATTTAGAGCAGGAATATTAATTGAAGTCTTGTGATGACTGAGGATAGAAGTCTTGATGAATTATTTTTGAAATCTGTCTGGTTTAAATTATGGTTTATTTACATATATGCGTATTGTGGAGATAGTTTATAAATAGTTTTTTTTACAAGAGGCTATTTAACGTAGCTTAATGAGCAAGTTCCTTGCGGAAATAGATGGTTGAGGTAAATAATGTTATTTGTTTTCTCTGGCAAATTTTCTAATGTAATACTAGATTTAAACGTTGCTATTGTCTTAATATTAACCTTTCATATACATAATAAATATTATATATTTACAAGTTCTACGACCATCGTAATAAATATTTTGCTATACCATCATATGGTTATATCTGTTAAAATACACATACACATATATTTAAATACATTTTCAATGAATAAATATAAAAAAGGCATTTATTGTTTTTTTTCCTTAACGTTATGAATAGTGAGCATACCCTTGGGATATTTGTTCGTTGATTTATGTGGTTATTCATATTTATTTTTTTAACTTAAATACTTTTGAAGACGGCCGTCTAGCAATCATTCCCGCAACCAGTTGGGTTACGTGCTCTGAGTTTCAGGTGTCTGTACTCAGACATTCAAAACAATCACTCAAGCTACTCACTATGATTGTGTTAATGAATTTTTTTTGTAGCTATGTGAGCCTTCTATTTTAATTAGTTAGGTAAAGGAGGTTTCATTTTAAGCTACAAATTACAAACATTTAAACTTGATGGTGATGATGATTATTATTAATATGTTGAGCAAAGAATTAGTATAAAATAAACTATACATTACATAAACAAAATATGATTCAAGAAATATATCAACTAAATGGTCTTGATGTTATTGAAATGATATTGATTATAAGTGTTTTGGGATGCCACACACCCTATCCGGTGAACCAATGCACTCTTGTTAGTAGACCCACTCAACAAAGCTCTCGACATAACGCACCTTCCTCTAGTTCGTGCTCATCGAAAAGTCGATACGGAGGCCGCGCAAAACTTAGACCAGCTGTCCTGAGTAGATTTGTAACAGACCAACATAATTCACCTTAGGCCAAGAGGAAGACCAAGGGACAGATGGCTGAAGGGAGTAAGGAGGTGTGGGGAGGAAAGAGGAGAAGACTGGGCCAAGGTGGAGGAAGAGAGATGATGGAAGGAAAAGAGGCGGTGGAGAGGCTTACGTCCCAAACAGACCCAGCCAGTGGCTGGAAGCTGTTCATGATGATAATTATGAATTCATACAATACGATTGGAATCACCTCATGCTTTGCATGAAGAGACACCAAGTCTGAAACAAGGATGTAGTTAAAAAAACCACTACTGATTCTTTGCTTTGTCGCCACACTGTCCAGCTTCACTCAATGCCTTCCCATCTTGGCCTCGGAACAAGTTTCGTCTACTGTAGTCTGGAGGGCTAACGGTCCGTAGAGGGCTGTCTCAGCCCCGCGGCTCTACTCAGAGTCCAATGTAGAGATAAATCAACAACACATATCTTTCAGGCAATTGATCGCCTCAGAACATAGGCCTTATGTCCTTTAAATTACAAAGTGTAAGGATCGGGGATATGAAACCCTTCACCACCCAACATATATCTCGCAGTTATTCCGTGTTGGATCTTAGATGAACGTACCACAGAACCACCCCGTATACTTGTAGGCCTTTTACCGCAACTAACATTTACACAAAGTATTAATCTCGGCCACATGATCGGAGGAGCCGAGCCGGGCCACCCACTAGACCGGAACACGTGCTTTACCACCGGAAGCATCCCAAGAGAAGCTAACCACCACAACACAAGTCACCTTTATCCACCATACCCCCACCCCCTTGTTGCCATTTTACAAACATGACCTGCCCTAAGTGTACAACCATATAAATTAATTGAATTAAATAAACTATGAATACTATACATAATATATAATAATAAATTAATAGTATTGCTATCCTTACCAATAAACTCGAGCAACATCGCTATCCGGTCCAAGAAGAGTGATATTATATGTTGGTATGTAGAGCTGGAGATATTCTTACTTACCACTAGACATAAGGTAATGACACTTACTTAGCTAACCAAGAAATCAAAGTACTGTAGCCCATAAACAATAATTTTGATTTATTAAATGTTTTGTTTATTTCAAGGTTAACTCAATACTATGTTAGTAAAAACAAGTCAGTACTACCATGGTATATAGAAAGGGGTAGGTGTGAGGGTTGTGAAGAGTACCATTTTCTCCCGCCAAGAAGGCAGTAACTAGTAGAAATGATCTTTAAAGATTTTCCCAATAGGTTCATAGCCAGTTCGGTAGAGAGCGCTGTAAAACCGTCAATTATAGATGCACCCAAAACATGTTTAGAATCCACCCTGTGTAAGAGGGCTCTGAAAACAGGAGCATTTGAAATCCTGTGTTTGCAAGTGAAACCAGAAATAATACATATCTGCAGACGGTACAGTTGACTTCTGACAGAAAAAAAACAATATTGATTTTCTATTGACAATAATTTGAGGTAAAACCATAAAATACTTAGTACAGGGCTCCCAAAAGTGTCAATATAGGTCTAGGTGGGGTTGTTCACCCTGGTTTTTGCAGTTAATACCGTACCCTTGTGGGTTGAGCCAAATAAAGGTATTGTAGAATTTCTCATTTAAAAATAAAACCTAAATATTACTTTCCCATCTGTTTTGACTGTTTATTGACATGATCACCTTTCCTTCTTTCGCCAAAACCAATCCTATACTCTTAAGAAAGGAAAATCAATTATGAAAACATATTTTTTGTATAAGATAAACCTAAATTAGTAAACGCACTCATTTTATAATCTATGGTTACGTGGACTCAGGTGTCAGTCTAATCTGATTTGTTTCTGATGAGAAAATCAGCGTTAGAATTTCGTATGGGGTAGGCCCTACTCAGGAGTTATTTTCTCAAATAGGTTTCCTACGTTTCCTCCACGAAAATACGAGTATATTTATTATAAATTCTACCTTCCTCATATATATATTATTACTGTAAATATACGAATAACTCAGTAGATGTGGAGCAAGATTTGTATTAGGTAGGTCACAAAATATTGGAAAACTTTTTGTTTAGTTATTCTAATATTAATTAACATTGGATTAGCACTTAAAAATCTAAGATAAAGTTTAATTGCTTGTAAATGGTGTAAACTAACGAAAACTTAAAAAAATCCTTTTGAAAAATATAAATAGGAATTCGTCTAAAGTTTTGTTTTCTATCACGAACTATGTAAGCGGATATAACTACGTTTACATTAATTCATTTTAAAAATTAAGGGTATTAGCTAAATGCATTTATACATGCGAATTGTAAATCTCTTACAGCTATAAATAATTTCCTTGTGAAAAATAAATAAATAGTGCACTTATATGACTGATATACTTTTTTAAATTTTGAAAATCCCTGAATTTTCCAGGTTTTCAAGATTTTTTAAATACATTTTACAGTTATTTGTATGCATAGTTATAAATATAAAATCTGGTTATTTTCTATTAAATTCTTAACGCAGGAATTATAGAAACAAATGTACTCTCACCATTTTATTGAACTCATATTAATTAGAGATAAAAAAATGTATACATAGAGTACTCTCCTACTTAGTATTTCGAAATTCATTGCAAATATATCCGACAAATCCAGTCACTTTTTTTAAAAAAAAGTCAGTGAATTTTCCTTGTCACACCAAATTCTCTGAGGTATTCCTTGTTTCCACATACGCATCAACTAGAGGTATTAATAATCCCGGCCAAGTTATGTGATGCAGATTGTAGTGAGAAGTACACAGAAGTAGTTTTTTTTAGATCAGTTCCAAATTATTTGTTATTCTTTGAACTGTTTATTTTAGAAGAATGTTTACACTTCAAGGATAGAGTATGGATGGGCACTGGGCAGGCCTAAGATATAATTTTGTATAAAATTAACTCAAATTTGTTTAAAGGGAGAGTTAAGGACCCATTTACACAAATAAGCTAGGGATAAGGAAGGTTTATATTTTGTAATGCTGATTTAACTATTGTAGGATTATGGTAAAAATAGATGTTGGGAAATTACAAAACTTTTTTTCTTGCAATCAACGTTGTGTTGAATCAATATTGTGGTACTATTTCATAGGTATTGATATTCATTTCAAAATGTATAGTTGCATATAACATGACTTGACGTATGCATGTGTAATAGTTGATATATTTACTTTTCAAGTGGTAAGCTCTTCCTATCAAAATTGGACTGTATACACAGCTTGCGTGTCAAGCCACTTCTTGCAGAGCGCCTGCAGGAGTTTGGTTATGTAAGCTGCGGCGCTGACGTGATACAAACAGCTGCTGACATACCAGGGGCAAGTGACTGATAGTATCGAGAAAAAGAGACACGACATAGGAGGTTAAACATAGATAAAGAGAGACAGAGTGAGGATACCCATTTAAATAGATAAATAAGGTAGAGTGGTATAAAACGTACTCACATGAAAATATACATTGTTTACAGTCAGATATTGAAATAGTTTTAGTACCGAAGTTGGGAGTTTCTAAAATGACTCTGGATTTAATTCTGACTCTACATTTAAAGTGAAACATTATCACAAATAGGATGCGATTGTTTTGGATTCTACTAAAATAAGGCGACTCCAGAAACTATGAGCCTAGACGGGATATCTATATGTTTGTATTAATAAAATGAAGAGCATGAGCATCACGTGATATTTACTGCAAGAAGAGGACTGAAATTTTAAAATTAGTAACTTCTGTGAATAAACATGTGTACCTCGAAGCTGGATTTTTAAAATTTTGATTATATATATTTTATTAAAAACTGGGTTGAAATAAATAAAATTACTAGATTTTTTTTCTCTCTGTTGAAGCAACGCCGGATATTTCTGCTAGTTAATAAACTCTTTTGGATTTAGTGAGCTGAGCAGATTTTTTTTATGCACCATGTTTTACTACCCGTTCTGGCTATCCAAATATTTAAACTAATGGGGTTTAGATGAGGAAGGTATAATTTCAGAGGAAATGTACACAAATTCGAGTGAAGGAAAGTGGGAAACCACTCTAATGCTATCGTCCCATCTGAATCTAGATCTTTCCAGAGGTCTTTCCCCATTGGACTTGCCAATCAATACCCTGAGCACAGTTAAAAATTCTTCCATTCGCCCTACATGTCCTGCCCACCTTAATATGCGAGATTTGATTACGTTGACAATATCTGGTAGTGAGTATAGGCTATGTAGATTATTATTAGGTAACCTCCTCCATTATGCATTATCATAATCCGTTTTTGAACCAAATATTTTTCTTAAGCACCTCTTTTTCGAATACCCTATATTTCTTTTCGTCATTTAAGGTTAGATACCATTTTTAACAACTATAAGGAACAACAGGAAAATACAAGTACAATTAATAAGTTTTTTATTATTATAAATAGTTAGGTGTAAAAAAAGCACTAGCCTTAGCTTCTACCAAATAAATACTTTTTGTAATTATTATTACTTTTCAAATGTCATAAAAGGATGAAATTACCCTCAATGAACTATTAAAGTTACATGACTGAAGTGTTACCCACAATGTATACTTACTTACTCTTTGGCACTGGGAACTGGAAAGTTCATTACCGTACTCACAAAAGTACCGCCACTTATCCATATCTTGAGTTAATTCTAACCAGTTTATCTCACTACACCTTATATCTCTCAGGTATATCCAAATGTTATCCTCCCATCTGCGTTTGGGTCTTCCCAGTGGTCTTTTCCAATTGGGTTTGCCATTCAATACCTTGAACGCGGTTATAGATATTCCCATCCACGCTGCATGGCCTGCCCAACATAACCTGCTAGAAAAAAAAGCCTAACAATGTCTGGTGGTGCATACAGGGTATGCAGATCATAATTATGTAGCCTCCTCCACGCCCCACTATCTTCATTCATGTTTGGACCAAATATCCTCCTAAGCACCTTGTTTTCGAAGACTTTAAATTTCTTTTCGTCATATAAGATAAAAAGCCACGTTTTGCTCAAATAGAACAAGCGGTAAAATTACGGCTTTGTATATTCTGAGTTCTAAATTTCTTGACAGCAGGCGAGACGCCAACAACTTACTGACCGAGTAATAACAAGCATTTACAGACTGCATTCTTTTCCTAATTTCCAGTCTAATATTGTTATCGCTAGTTAACATTGTTCCTAAATATTTGAATTCATTAACCCCATCAAATTATATGTTGTTTGCTGTAATATATAAATTATCGTCTTAAATCTATGTTATATGTGTTACCATATATTTAGTATTTTCAGAGTTTATTTCTAAAGCTATTTCCTTACTAGTCTCTACTAAAATTTCTGCATTTCTTGCCACAGCTTCCTTATTATTACCTAACAAAGCTAAATCATCTATAATATATACAACTATTAATTGCCTTGACTTGGTAACAATCTCTGGTTGTTTTAGCCGAGCAGCAACCGACGTACTTCCGGTGTCACACTACACAACAAACCACAACTTGACGCAAATCTCTTGTCGAGTGCGATGGGGTTGTTAGGTTAGTTTCAAGGAGCGGGAGACGAGACTTGCTTGCTACCTCCTCATCTTGATGATAGCCTCATTAGCGCTAAGATAGGACGTTACTCGTCCATCACAAATGACGAGTGGATATTTTCAAGCTTGTTTAGGATTTAATGGGGATTCCTAGAAAAATATCGACCTTTTTAGATTTGCCGTAGAGATAAAGTATTGTAGTTGTGAAAATGTTTGAAATTGAGATTATAATACCCATAAATTAAAACAGTTAGTATTGATAAATTTTCTCTGTCCTTTGTCTGTACTTGTGGGCTACAGCCAAAACGGTTTTATATATTTGTTTCAAATTTGATATTTAAATGTTTTATATACGAAGGGATATAAAAAGTTTCAAGACTGATTCTGTAAAATGTAAATCAATTACCTAATTTAAATTTGGCCACTATCTCCTTCAAAGTAGCTCCCTTATGCAGCGATACAACGATCCCAACTATTGGAAAGCTCCCTGGAAGTCCTGGTTTCGAAGCGTGCACAACACCGCCTGCGATTCACGCTCGATCTCATTCACGGTGTCAAATTGACGATCCTTGAGCTTTAACTTAATTTTAGGGAAGAGGAAAAAGTCGCAGGGGGGGGGGGCTAGATCCGGTGGGGGGTGAGGAGCGATGATCATGTTGTTGCGTCTGATAAACTCACGCATTTTCATCGCTGTATGTGCGGGTGCTTTGTCATGTTGGAGCACCCAATTGCCTTCACACCACAGTTCTGGTATTTTCTAGCGAACGTCTTCCCTCGGACATCTCAGGACATGACCGTAGAACTCAGCGTTGACAGTCTGACCCTCGGGAAAGAATTTATGGTGCAAAATCCCGAGAATGTCGAAGAAAACGACCTGCCTTCTTCGATCTTGGAGATCTGGGGCTTTTCCACTGCGAAGAATGTTGTTTGGTCTCAGGGTCGTAACCGTATATCCAACTCTCGTCCCCTGTGATTATCCTTGACATGAAGGTTAGGTCATCCAGAGCATGTTGACCGAGTTCCTGACAAATTTTGGCACGGTGATCCTTCTGTTCGAGGGTCAGAAGCCTGGGTACGAACTTAGTGGCAACGCCGTGCATGTTAAAAACGGACGTGAGGATTGTCTGCACTGATCCGTATGACGCATTGACGATGTCAGAAATGTCCTCAATGGTCATCCAGCGATTGCTTAACTCTGTCCACAATTTTCAGGTTTGTGCTCATGGAAGGTCACCCTGACCTCTCTTCATCTTTCAGTGACGTTCTGCCACACCTGAAGCGTGATTGCCATTCAAAACACACCGGACGGCTCATCGCTTTATTGCCGTAAGCTTGCTGCACAATTTGAAAGGTCTCCGTTCCAGATTTTCCGAGTAAGACACAGAAAAGAATTTGATGTTCGCTCTCTGCTCATGTTTGAGGTCCATGATGAAATCGCAAATGCATTCGTGCACGTCGTCAAATAAGCATGTGTAACACAGCCACTGGTCAACACAGAACGATGCCACTTGTGCTGACAGATGAAGGTCACAATTCGCCACACCAGCGCGCGCATCTTCATGCTGTGCTATGTTTTCATTTTACAGGGCCTATACAATTTGAATAACATCACTAGAGCATATTTCGAAATAATTCACATTTTCAAATATCTGGCACATTTAAACTATCCTTAAATCTTTTTCCTCTAAATCAATCATATTATGCTATTTAGAATTTAAAACAGTACCCAGGTGTCAATTTTGAACCAAATCTTTTAGCCATTCTCGAAATATTTTAAATAAAAAACATCAGTCGTCAGTAAACTACTTTTAAATAGTTTTCCTCCTGAAAAATAATTATTTAATGATAGGCCTATTTATCAATTTCCAATTTGAACAAAACCATTCAAGCCATTTTTGAATTTTTAAAAATTAAAACTATAGTCATAATGTAAACTACCTATAAATCACTTTTTCTCTAAAAAATCAAGTACACAGTGCTATTCATAATGTAAAACAACCCTAAGATAAATATTTTCAACAAAATTGATTGAGCTATTTTCAAGAAACATCTAGTGTTCAAAAAATAGTCTTCGATAAACTACCCTTAAGCGAATATCCCGCCCTCCCTGCCCCCAATAGCCTTAAAGTATTATTTTTCATATCAAATACACCGCAGATATCAATTTTACACAAAATTGTAAAAGCTATTTTCGGAAAATTTCAAATTTTTCAAAAATTGTAATCAATAAAACACTCTGATTTAAGGACTGGAATTAAAATAAAAAACAGCTAGAGGTAATTTTATACTATGTCTAAATATCAATTTGAAAAAAATCTATCGAACTGTTTCAGTTGTTGCACTAGGTACAGAGAGATGAACCGAGGACAGAAAGAATTTCCAGATCTATTTCTTTTAAAGTTCAGGGGCACATCAAATGTCAATATTCATAATAATATCTAGGTCGAATTTTTTTCACGATTACAATATTTTCTCTTTACGTGAGATAGTATAAATATACACGCTCAAAAAGAATAAAGCGTTTTGTAAACAAAATCATATAATAATAATAATAATAATAATAATGTTATCTTAAAACTTAACACATAGGCGGATATAATATTATTCACATTAGCGGCATTGCCATTATTACTACCCACGCCAGTGAGCACGTGGTCAAGATCAATAAGTCTTGTTTGTCGGTGACGGGGACGCCGGGGTTTTAAAAGCTTGAGGTTCAAATTTCGCTCGGGTTAAATGGGTTGATGTTTACAACATCGGGTTTTTCCACCACCTCTTATTTATTTTGACTTTTCTTCTTATGGATTAAACAGTTAAATACTCCTTGTGCTAAAACACATAGGCCTAAATTATAACTAGAAAAAAAAAGCTTCGAAACCATGTCAAATCCAAATAGATTAAATACTGAGATAAAGGACTAACTCCAAACTTCATTTTTAATATGATTGTTTTATTTTCTTGATTTGATACATAGTATAAATATAAAGTTTTCGCATATACAGGATATTTCATTGAAAGCGTGCAGAAATTAAACAGGACATAGGGGATGATCTACAGAAAATTTTAAGATAGGGAACATGTGGTCTGCGAAGCCAGCTAAGTGGGATATAGGCCTAAACATGTCTAACACTGTTACTGATTGATGTCCGGTTTATTTACAGCTAATCATTACAAGTAATTTATTTATATTTAGTTGTAAAATTACGTACAGGTAGTACTGTACAGTATACAATGATTTGAGATATCACCATATGAAATAGTCTTCAGGCTCTCTCCCACATATTTAAGCCTAAATCCCCCTTAGCTGGCTTCACAAACCACACGTTCCCTATCTCAAAATGTCCGGTAGATCATCCCCTATGTCCTGTTTGATTTTTGAACGCTTTCAATGAAACATCCTGTATATTTTCGAGCAGCTTCATAAAACCTGAAGTAACTTAGTACTGATCGATCTTTTTCAGACTTTTGGCACAAACTAAAGGTTATTAGTGTGCTGGGCCAAAGTTATATTGAAACCTGAACCAACAATTCTCTCACAGGCAACGTAAGCCTTATGGCTTAGTGATACTTCCCCCACACTTCCTTTCCACTCTCACGAGGTAAACATGTATAAATATATTGATATAATTATATTGATTTAAAATGTTGAAGAAATCTTTTCCTTGTAGTAAAAAAAAATGGCCCTTTATACATGAGACAATACCTTATTCAGAATTGTATTTATATAATAAAAAGGGGGCGAGTAACAAAGCAGGTTGAGAAATAAAACATTAAAAAAGAAAGAATAAAAGGTGTCCATACTGGCGAGCCATAGGAACTCCGGTGGCATAACAAGTCAGGAGAAAGTACTCTACTGTTCTGAACGTGCCCAACAAGTAGGTTAGAGGAAGACAGGGATAGTAGTGACGTCACTGGGTGTGGGATCGATAGTTGGGTCGGCCCCGCTGAATCGGATTGAGGGTGGGAGGAGGCATTCTGAGGCTAGCCCACGTGACACTAAAAATACAGCCAGTCGCAAATCTTCGCCACCGTAGATTAAGAGCCGGATAAATATGTCGTAAAAAGAAACTGAAACACATTTATCGAGATAAAATAGAGATAAATTTTCGATGAAGTGTAGTGATTTTAGAAATACTTTTGTATTATCAAAATTAGGTTTGTACTGACGTTGTCATCATTTATCTGTATGGGTAGTTGATGTTAAAAAAACAAACCCTTTTAATTTTCATCTAATGCAAATCTGCAAATTTAAAGCATATCTATGACCACGATCTCACAAATTAATTGGAATATTAAAGATGATAAAAGATCTGAGAGAAGGGGTTTGATATTCTAATGAAAGTAGAAACCCAAGGGAAATTAAGTTATTAATATTTAACTAAGCTTAATATTGCTTTATATAATTCATATTCAAATACTACTTATTCTTAATTAAATCTTATGTCAAAGCTAAGTTTACCTTCTATTTCGTTTTCTGATATAATCAGTTGGTTCAGAAAGTGCAAACTAAAAACCTAAAACATAATATCCTTTAACTAATCTTACTATTTTTAGAAGGCTTGGAATAAATCTTAAAATAAAGTTACTATTTGATTTTATTTCAAAAGCAGACAGCACCATACACACTAAACAAAAACTTAAAACTAATTAAAGAAATAAAGATAAGAAAATTGAGAAAGTATTGCTGAATAAGAGTGAGGGAGTAACTATTAAATAAAATATGGAGAGTGGATAGAAATTACTAAAGAGGAAAGCCGAAAATCCTTTCGCGCCTAAACAACTTTTTTAATCGAAAATAATTATTTTAAAACTATTTATGTATGTTTAGAATTTGTTTCATAACTTAAAAAAATTAATAAAAAACTTAATGAATACCGACCTTAAAATGACATACATCATATCTCTAGAGCCCATCTCATGGCTGATTAACCGGGGTATTAGATAAAAGAACTATAAATTACATCAAAGTATGGTTTGATGTACACTTCATTTAACAACACCGAAATTTAAATCAGTTAAATAACATTCTTATTTTAAAATTAACTAATCCTAAAATAACCCACTTCGGTGGCCGTATGGCTTAAGGTGCTACTCTCGCTATAGACTAAACTGCCGATGACGGGGAGATCTTGGTTCGATCCTGGTTGTGTGTACTGAGGGTAGTATTTCCTAAATTATTTCACACTCTTTCTCCACGAAAATACGGCGACACTTCCTCTAAATTCAATCTTCCTCGTCCCTAGCCCACTAGAGTAACTAATATATAAGCGTATAATCCGAATGGTAGTTCAACATGGTGTTAATTTTTTTTTTTTGTAAAAATGCACTACTCAGACTTTTTATTTTATCTTAATATAGATATATAGAAACATTTACTAAAAACTTGTAATATTTGTGAAGCAAAATCATATAGACTGTTGCAGAAACACTCCCCTAAACAGCATAGATAAAATAATATACACTTTTACAGAAACGTAGAGAAAAGTGGAACATCTCTATTCACCAAAGAGTATAACCATCAATTTACATTGTCAAAGAGCTCCATAAAAAATATTTAAGTTTGCTTATATCTCAGAGACGATTGGTTTTATTAAAATATATTACAATTAAAGATTTTAATTTTGAATAGTACTAAAACTATAAAATGATAAGCTATGTAGTATTCAAAATAGTTTCGGAGATATGACCAAAATTGGAAATTTCTGCTAATTTAAATTATTCTCAAAGTAGTTTTCATGGGAAGATAAGAATTGTTATTTCAGTAAACTAACCTTAATTTTAGAGTTAGATATCTAATTCCAAAAATACTTTGGGGAAACACTAACAAAACCCTAGATACCAAGTTTTAGCCAGCTCGGTAAAATGGGCTAGAATCTAGTCAAAGATACAGACAAACGGAATCACTAAAACAACTTTTTCGGTTTCAGGGGGTAATTAAATGTCGACACTTACTTTCAAAATCTCACGTAAGATTTTTTTTTTGTGGTTACAATACTTCTCTCTCAAAGAGATCGAGATAAATAAAAAATATGATTAAATTATTTCATTGGTCTCAATTATGCTAGGTTTTTTTTAAATAGTGAAGACTACAGGTTATCGTACTAAAACTCGACGTCTGGTTCGAGCTGCATTACCTGTCAGGTTCTATCCGTGGAGTAAGAAGTCTCACACTTCGGACAACACCTCACTTAGAGTTATATAATACAGCTCAAAACAAACATCGTGTAGTGGTGAAGTTTTATTTGTTCTACTTTTTTAAAAAAAATCCAGTAGAAGTGAGACCAATGAAATCGTTTTACTATATTGTAAAAATTACAACAAAATTTTATAATTTAAAAAAACTTAAATTTTTCCATATTTCGCTGTAGTCAAACGAAAAATGTACAAAACCGACATTTCGATACATTTAACGTGTCTGAGAGGGTAATCTTGTATCTAATATACCGCGGTTAATTGGTCATGGAACAGGTTCTTTCATCTTTTGAGTTGTCGAATTTGTACTACCCCTGAAACAAAGGCACGCCGGGGCGGTCAACACACTCTTCGCACGAAAGCGATGATTGAAAGAACAAAGTCGGATTTCCGACTCGAGTTCGAGTGAGACTAAAAAAAGAGAAAAAGAGAGAGAGAGAATAAAACCCCTTCAAAACGTAACTGGGTGAAAAGCTATTCCAACCCTTCACAATAGTTCTCTCGAAACGACTCAATTCAAAATGAACGGAAACATTTTTGTCTCTCTTTATATTGTTTTTGGTTTATCAATTTCCTATTAATTATTATCTACCCCCTTCGGTGGTCACATGGTTCTAGGTGCTACTCTCGCAATAGACTAGACTGCCAATAACAAGGAGATCATGGCTCGATCCCGGACGGGTGAACTGAGGTTTTTTCTCTAAATGTCTCTCCACGCAAATGTGGGTATATTTCTTCTAAATTAAAACTTCCTCATTCCTAGACGGCGTAATTAGTACATAAGCGTATAGCCCGAATAGGTAGTAAGATGTATATATTTATATATATACATCTTATATATGTATATATAAATATATATATATTTATATATATACATCTTATATATGTATATAAATATATATATATTTATATATACATATATTATATATATATACATATATTATTTATATATATATATATATATATATATACACAACGTGTATCTAAAACATTGCATCAAACTTTAGCAGGCTATTCCTTGGGTGAAAATAGAATAATTCACATCAGCAACCTAGGGTCCATCTTGAATAATAAGGGCGGTATGCACCCCTAAAGATAGAGCTAAAAACGACTGTTGTGTGAAATATTATGAAAACTGCTTAGGGTATTATAACGAATATTTGTATACTACTTATTATTATTATTATTATTAGCACCGCGTCTTACTACCCGTTCGGGTTATACGCACTTACGCTAATGTGTAATGGTAGGGTGATTGTGAGATGAAATGGAGGACCTACAGTTTAACGTGGAATCCGAACCACGGTGGAGGCCTGGCATTCCTCACATTCACAAGTTGTGATTAATACACATCTTGTCAGAGGTGAAGGAAGGGTTTGGCAATCAGATAAATCTGTGCCGGGACCGGGGATTGAACCCCGGACCCCCAGCACAGAAGTCTGACACCTTACCCCTAGACCACCAGGTCACCTCTATACTACTTATTGAAACCTTGATCATTAATAAATTAAATGTGCTGTTACCGTTACCCACTCCCAATATGTAAAAAGGGGGGGGAGGGTTGTAAGATTTTTTTTCTGCAATAAATTATGTCAGAGTAAGTATTACCGATTTTGACTTAAGATTACAAAACATGGAGTAAAAATTAACAAAAAAAAAGGTGTCTTAAAAAACTGTCTAGCTTTCCCCGTTTCCGAGATAATCATGCACGTGTGATTTCAAAGACAAGTGTTAATTCCTGCCAGGTAGGGAGCCAGTATAGCTGTGTTACACACATTTGTCTCTGAGCTCAAACTTGTGTGATTATCTCGGAAACGAGGAAAGCTAGACAATTTCTCCATGACACCTTTTTTGTTAATTTTTACTTCATGTTTTGTAACTTCAAGTCAAAATTGGCAATACTCACTCCTACATATTTTATTGCAGAAAAAAGTCTTACAAACCCCCCCTTTTTACATAATGGGGGTGGGTAACGGTAACAACACATTTAATTTATTAATGATCAAGGTTTAAATAAGTAGTGTACAAATATTCGTTGTAATACCCTAAGCAGTTTTCATAATATTTCACACAACAGTCGTTTTTAGCTCTATCTTTAAGGGTGTATACCGCCTTATTATTCAAGATGGACCCTAGATTGCTAATGTGAATTATTCTATTTTCACTCAAGGAATAGCCTGCCAAAGTTTGATGCAATGTTTTAGATACACGCTGTATATATTTAGTTGGTGAGCTATTTTTGAAAATGTATGAATTGCTATTGACGGTAGCGCGCTCATGTTGACATTTCAATAATCTGACAAAACATGCGGTGGAAAACCAAATCAGAGATAATAATCCCTAATACGTCACGGATGTGATTCATAATTCAATGCCTGATGAACAAATTTACATTTTATCTGATTCCTGTTCGTTCCATTGGTTTGTTAGTGATGGTATACAATTTGAAACAAAACAACTTCTGTGTGAGGTGGCTGTTAATATGAGTATTTTATTAAGTTTATTCAAGAAAAATCCATATCAATGTGGTCCGACACCTTAGCTCGGTCGGTAGCTTGTTTGTATACTTAGATAAAGGTCCCAGGGTTCGATTCCTTGCATGATCAAAAAATGTATCACAGCTTAAATGTGAGTTCCCCCCTTTCACAGTGATATAAACGACTGGGGGCAGGATGTTGTGTCTCTTCTAGATTTAAGTTGATTTATAAGTGGTGTGCTGACATAATCAGTCGGTTTAGAAAGTGTATGTTAAATACCTCATAGTAATAAATAACTGGTACGGAACTCCACACGGACTTTCTCGTTCTATTGTTTAAAAATGGAGATATTTAATCAAAACTCGTAATATATGTGAAACGAAATAATATACACTTGCAAACCCGAGCAAGAATTGCGTTATACTTATGTTAGCAATTTTTTGACTTCCGGATTTAAATTTTATGATTTTCTTCTTAAAGAATTAAAGTCCACACTAGTATATTTGGACCCCAAAAAAATCTATATTGGGTTCAAAAGGGTCAATACTACGTATTAAAATTTCGACTCCCAGTTAAAATTTTCAAAATTTATTAGCGGTTGCACATCTTATGATTATCGCATTTTTATTAAATTCCTCATTTATAAATTTAGATTAATAAAAAAGGTAAATATTGACTATTGAGTCTAAATTGATAGAGATAGATCAATGCGATACAAACATTTCCCCTAAGAGGTTAGTAAAAAAAAAGAACATGAACTTTTTGAGAGACTTACCTATCTACCTACTCCATGGAATTAGAGAATTATTGCGTTAAAACTTAAGTAGTATCTCTTTACAACTAAAGCTCACAAAATTGTATTAATATATTTGACAATATCTAAGAAACTATTGGTTTTATAAAAATATATTTTATATAAAAGTTTTTTATTTTTAATAGTACTACAATTTTGCAATGATAAATTATTAATATCTCAAATAGTTGCGGAGATACGGAAATTTCAGCTTCTGTAAAGTACCCTAAAAGTGGGGAAATTAAAATAGCCAGTTTATTTATAATAATCTTAATCGACGCCTAGATACGAATTTTAATCAAAATCGTTAGAGCCGATTTTGAGAAAATAGATTTTTTCTCTTTTCGCCCTTTATTAAACTACTCTTAATTTTAAGGTTAAATAGACACACAGACAGACGGCATTGCAAAGAGCACTTTTTAGGGTTTGGGTGTCATGAAACGTCGACATCCATCAACATCTCGGGTTAGATTTTTTTGGACGGGCGCAATACTTTACCTTTAAGTGTTAGAAAAGTTAAAAATATATATATTGGCGTTTAGCTTGAAAAGATTGGTTTTATAAAATTATGTTTCAGATAGAATATTTGTATTATAAATAGACCTACTTATTTGCAATGATAAGTAATTTCATTTCTCAAATGGTTTCGGAGAAATGAATAAAAATGAGAATTTACGCAACTGACCGGAACACTTAAATTCATTTTGCTGAAAAAAATGAGGGTAGCCATTTTATTTATAATATTGATAGATGCTTAGAAATTAAATTTAATCAAAATAGTTGAAGCCGATTTTGAGAAATCGATTTATTCTCTTTTTGCCCTTCAGTAAACTACCCTTAATTTTAGGGTTGGATATCTAATTACAAATATGACTCGGGGAAATGCTATGAGAACCCTAGATACCAAATTTTCGTCCAATCAGTAAAACAGTTTAGACTCTACTCCAAGGTACAGACAGACGGAAATTCAAAAACAACTTTTTTCGGATTCGGGGGGTCATGAAACGTCGAAATTCATTAAAATCTACATTTTGATTTTTTTTTAACGATCACAATACTTTCTCTACCTATAAGACAGCATGAAAGTAAAAAAAAATCAGTGTGGCTAAAAATAAATTATCACCGCATTTTAGTACCTATTCAGGTTTTCTGAATAATGATAATCACTCTAATGGATTAAGGATGAGGAAGGAAACATTATATAGGTAATCGACCCGCATTTGCGTGGGAAACCATTTAGCAAAATCCAACCTCAGAATACCCGACCGGAATTCGAAGTTCGAACTCGGATCTCCCAGTCATTAGCAGGCCAGTCTAACACGAAAGTGACGCCTTAGAGACCATTCGGCCACTGAATCGGTTGTATGGTTATTAAACAAAATAGTTTGAAATTTTAATTGGTCAATAATAATTTTTATTAAAAAAAATTATTATGTTTAGCACCAAGATTATCAATGACCTAACTCGGATCGGTTTTCACATAGTCTAACGCTTAACTCTCGTGCTAGACTGGATTGCCGGTGTAAGGGAGATCGGGTTTCGAATCCCGAACGGGTTTATTGAAGGGTCGTTTTTCATAAATAGTTTTGGGTATGTTTTCTAAAATTCTACCTTCCTCATTCCTAGTTCATTAGCTTAATTATTAATGTATACTCATAACCCAAACGGATAACTAAGACACGGTGGAAAAAAACACGACTTAATATTAGGGGTAGAGCTTGGGAGAAAATCTTGGAGGAAATACACCATCATTAGCATTGAGAGAGAATGTAAAAACCAAAACTATAAATCCGGGTGAGAAAACCATTCCCAGGGCACTCTGCTTAGATTCGAATCATGACCTCCCTGTCACCAGAACTCCAGTATATTGCGTACCTGACGCAAGAAAACAATGTAACCACCGTAGCGAGAAGTAACTATTAGTTAATTTATATGGTGAAATGTTTTTTTTAAAAGAGGTAGCCTATATATATATTTAAAAATCAATGGGAGATAATTATTTCTTAAAAAAAGCTTGTATGATGACTGCGTTCTAATTTTTTTACATCAATCTTCAGCCTTCTTCAGTAACAAAGTTTTTAGCTTTCATTTTCTTTTCTTTGTTCTTATTCTTAAGAGGAGCATCTCGGTAAATGAGAAATTGTCGTGCAGACGTTCAGCTCTAACGCAATATTTAATTATACGATGCGCTATTTTCAAATAATGTTCACGTCAAAATAAAGTCAAAAGATTCCAAGAGACTTTTTCCTTAACAACCATATGATAAATTTAGTTTTATTAAAAGTAAGAAAAAAGTATGAGAATGTAACATTATCTCATTTTCGACGACTTTTTAAGAATATTGGCGGAGCTATAAGGTTAGGATTGATGGAAAAGGGCCCTAGATTTAGCCTTCCTTCAACAAACGAAGTAATTTTTTTATAGGCTCGCAACGTAAAATTGTAAGATATTTAAAAACCAGAAGCTAGCTTTCCTCTTTACCTTGAGATAAGAAGTCTTTAATTTTCTTTCCCCTATTTCTTTTTGACATAAAGGGTGGCTGCAGGCAAAGGATGAAAGGGAGTATAAGCTCAGACATAATAGAGAAGTAATCCCAGAAACCATTGTATTTTAAGCCGTGTGGCCTGACAGCAATTGAGACTTTCCCGATACCCGAGACGGCCGCCCTTAGTCTTACCACACGCCCAACCTATCCTCATATTTACACTGATGGGATAGGAACCAGGAAGGTAGGATTTGAGAGTGAATTTCCAGGTGTTGGTGAGGAGGGAGGGTGGGAAAAACTGTAAATAAATACAACCTTTTATCAGCGTGACAACCTCTGTGGACCAATCTTAAAGGTGAGTACACACGAGCGAACCAAACGCCGTCGCGAATACAATTATGTTCGATGTTCGCGACGCGCTCCGATACACTCGGAGTCTGTTTTGAGCCAGCGATTCAAAGGAATGTTTGGAGCGCTGTTACGCATAGTGGACGTTTGCTGAACCTGCTTTCCACTCCCCCTTCCTATACACACTCACTATATTTTCTGGTGTTAAACCAAGAAGGTACATAGTCACTGTTACAGTGATCAACATGATCGATTGGAATAATGAAGATGGTGTCCTGCAATTTATTGAGTATTATCATCAAAAGCCCCTTCTTTGGGACCCATGAAGAAGACAAGTAGGTTGGGGAGAATTGAACATAGTAGGGCGCTTGAAAGTTCGTCCCACCTCCCAATCCCGTACAGAAATTAAGAGCTAGCGACGCAAATGTTGAGACGAGCTCTTAAGCAAAAAATTAAGAAAATCAATACGTAGATGTAATCGATAATTCAATATTAAATTTTCTCGCTTTTCATGTTTTGGTTGATATGAGTAGCTGCAGATGGTTTCTATTCCCTGTAAAAATATTATGTGTGAATTAAGTTAAACAAGCCGCTAAGCAAGCCGTCAAATTAATGTTTATATGTTGTTCTAGTTAGAATCTTTAGCTGTGATAACATGATATGTGATAAATACCATATTTTATAAATACGTATAAAGATACGGCTTTCCCCCAATTAATTGTTTTATTCCACATTCACAAAACGATCTGTTATAAATGGGAAAGTTCTAAGAAAATAATAATATCACAGCCCCTGTAATCAAGCATTATTATTACCGCTAGTCAATCCTGAAACTAGGATTACGAGGGAAGCATCCCCTAATGAGTGTCCTCCATTGTGTCAAGAGGCTGCGTAAGTTTGTCGGGTCAAATTCTGCGGGTTCTTTGAGAGGCACGAGCACATAGCCACAAGGGACGTAACCAGGGTTAGCTCACCAACTTACCCTTCCTAGTAACACACAATGAACACCACTTCCTCCCCCCTCCTCCTCCATGGACCTCCTGAACAATCCAAGTTCCAATTAATAACTCTCAGTAGGGTTATTATATTCATCACCGTGTCTTACTACCCTTTCGTGTTATATGCTTATATACTAAATAACCTAATGTGTTAGGGACGAGAAAGGTTGAATTTAGCGGGTAGGTAGAGTGGAAAACAATTTAGGAAAAAAAACCACCCTCAATACACTCAACCGGGATTCGAGCCCCGATCGCCCTCCCCTCATCAGCAGTCCAGTATATTGCGCGAGTGTAGACCAGGTGTCGGCAATCTTTTCGGGCTCCGATCAACTTGTTTTTTTATTCTACTGTACTTTTACTTATATATTTTTTTGTCTTCTATATATTCTTCCTTAAAATCACCCTTCCTCAAATATTTGTGTCCCCCCTTCTAGAATTAAATATTTTCATATTAAGCTAATTAATTTTCTTGGAGGAAGATATTTGGTCCGAAAGGAATCAGGCAACTGGGGAGTGTAGAAAGTTACACAATGGTGAGTTTGTACAATGTACTCATCACAAGTCTCGTAGATTACCTTAAATAAATAAAATTAAAATAAATTTATCATTTTAAATAGAGTTATGTAACAACCACAAAAACCTAATCTCCAGCTTCAGCTTTGCATATTAAAAACTGACCTTCTCACACCCCATTAAATTAAAAACCAATAATAATAATAAAAATAATGTTCGTTAAATAATTAAACATGGAAAAATATGAAAATATCCCTCGTTTCCTCTTTGTTCAGGACAAATATAACTCCCTGTAGTTTGGGTATTGTTAAATCCTTTTTTCTATCCTATAGACACGTTCTCCCCTTCCTTTTTTTTTTGCCAGAAAAGTATAACACAGGGTTGAGGGGGGAATAGAATACATTTTCCCTGAAAAGCCTCCGGATCAAATTGATCCTGGCATGTGTAGGTAGAGAGAGCTTCCATGCCTTTCTCTGTGGAACTAGGAATAAGCCACCCACGTCCTCCGCCCACTCATACATACACACACAACCAGCCAAAAGCAACCAGAATCCATTTGATTTGACGGGAGTCTTGGAATTTCCGAGTCCAATAAAAAAGGTGTCGTGGCAGGCTTGAAAAATACAAAAACATATATTTTTAGACCATGCGACCGATGCAGGTTTAACGCATTTTTTTTTCTTGCCACCGCGTCTTACTACCAATTCGGGTTGTACGATAATGGTTTTAGGAATGAGGAAGGTTATATTGGTAGGAAATGTACCCGTATTTGCGTGGATGGAGAATGGAAACCCATTTTGGAAAAAAAAATATCCTCAGTACACCCGACCATGATTCTAGCCCCAAGCTCCCTGTCATCAGCAATCCAGTCAATTATGAGAGTGATGCGTTTAGAACATTCGACCACCAAAGCAGGTCTATTGCAAGTTGCTTGCCTAATGTTTCCCTGCTGTGCCATTGCTTTTGAAATAAAATGGCAATTTTTTTTCTTGGAGACTTAAATTGCCATTTAAACCGTACATAATGCACACTACGACCAAATTTGTGGCCTAGTGGTCAGAGTTCCTGGCTACACATCCAGAGGTCACGGTTTCGATCCCTGGTGTTTCTAGATATTCTGTGAAGCAGTGGTTATGGAACGGGGTCTACTCAGCCTCGTGAGGACAAATAAGGAGCTACTTGAATAAATAAGTAGCGGTCTCCGTTTATAAAACTGAGATTAATGAGTTCGTTGTGTTGACCAGATGACACCCCCTATCCACGGAAGTTGGCACTATCTTTTCCCACAGATGGCGACCGCTCAGTCGGTATGGCTAGATTGCGGGCTGAAATCACGGAGTTTTTAAATATAGACTAGCGTAGACTGGGTTGTCAATGGACACATTTTAGTACCTTTTTAGCTCCTGCCACGTAAACTTTAATCTAAACATTTTGAAAAATGTATTTAAGCTAGATCTGATCGCTTACAAATATATAATTGCTAAATTTGCAGTATGTGAGCTAAGCATCCGTTTTATAAAAAATGTTAAAAATGGCCGGAGCTATCCCTTATCCCCCAAATAAGGGGGACACCTACTAGTTTACCCTTAAAAATCAAAGTTAGATATGAGTGATATGACTTCGGAACTTATCAATTGTTAGATATAGTTCTCACAAAAAATATATTTTAACATAAAATAAAGTTACATGTTAATAGTGTAGATAAAGTAGAAACTACGTAAAAAAACACAAATGTAATTATTTCACAGAATAAACATTGACAAACTTGAAGTTCATAACCTTAGCTCAGTCGATAGCCTGTCTGTCCACTGAGCTAAGGGGCCCGTGTTCGATTCCTGTCATGGCCGAAACATTTATCATTGGTAAAAATTTGAATTCCCCCTTTCGCAGTGATGGATTAACGGCTGAGATATGGATGTTGTGTCTGTTTTAGATTTAAGATCGTTTTTAAATCGTGTGCTGATCTAATATGTCGGTTCAGAAAGTGTTATGTTAAATAATTCAAATAAATTAAATGACACACTTGAACAAAAATCGTTCTCTTCTTATATCTACATGATTTTTTAATTTGCGAACAACTTGAGAGCTATATACTCTGCATTCGTCCTCTACTTTCAAGATTAGCTCTCATATTATAAGATATGTATGCTCAAAATTCTACAACTTTTTTGTATTTTCTAGACATGCCTGAAGTTACCCCACGTATGTCAAAAAACAGGAAATAAAGATATAAAAACAGGTTATCAATACTTTTGACAGAAACATAGAGTAATGTAAGCATTATATTAACTGCTAGCCATCAAGTTCAATACAAACATTCTCGTCACTATATTCTAAAACTATTTACATAATCATTAGTTAAATAAATGTCGTGTTTAATTCAGTCCACTCAAAGGTTTAGCGTATAAAATAACTACTAAAGCTTCCACAGTTGAAAACGAACAAAAAGCCGTTGTGACACAAAACATTGTTATCTCTTTATTTTTAAATTGATAGTAGTTAATTTTAGTTGTTTAATCATTAAATTGGCGCTAACACCCCCTATGTGATTAATGGAAGGGCCGTCCAGTCACCCCACATGGCCGAAGGCATATTTTATTTAGCTTCATATTATTGGATGGTGACACTGAAAATGTAGTGCCCTATATATTAAATTAAAAGCAATTGTATACAACACATGAAAGTAGTTTACTAGCCTAAACAAAGCTAGGGCCAACGTTTTTTTTAAAAAAAACTCGTCGCTGATTATGATGACGTGCATTGTTGTCAGATTTTACTTTTGAACTTTTGTTGCAACCGACTAGATAAAACATTTTTATTTAATCTATCCGTTTAATATAGTGTTTAATTTATTTAACAAATCGGGGACAAAACATGTTATGGACACTTAAGTTTTATTTCGAGGATCGGGGACAAAACATGTTATGGACACTTAAGTTTTATTTCGAGGATCGGGGACAAAACATGTTATGAACACTTAAGTTTTATTTCAAGGACGGTCTCCAAGAATCGAGTACAAATGGTCACCTTGTTTTAAAAGGTTTAGGTTGTATCAATGTGGAACAGTGATTTGGGCTCTGCTTTAAAAAAATTCCAACTACCCTTTAAAATATTAGTAAGTTTGACACATGGCTTATTAACGACTATGAGGAGGCTAGTTTAAAAGAAGTGTATCCTCATTTGCGATGGGAGCTGTTTTAAAAACAAAAATAATAAATCACCCGATAAATCTCAATACACTCCGTTTGGATTGAAACTTTGACCTTTATCGTCAACCAGAAGCAGTCTAATCTCACACCGGTGGCCACAAGGTTCAAGGTGTCAGTTCAGTGATGGATAGGTTTTCTGGTGGTGGGGATGTCAAGGTTTTTGAATTTTGGCCGGGTGCGCTGGGCGGTGGCTTATCGAAGTGATCCATCACTGTTGCATTCTATACCCCTATCAAAGCTAATGCGTTTTCACTTACTTTAGTAAACTCTCCTCAAACCAACCTTTTAAGATGGTATGGACCTGCTTCAGTGGCCTCGTGGTCTAAGGCGCTACTTTTGCAATAGAATAGACTGCCGATGACGGGGAGATCGAGGTTCGAATCTCAGTTGGGTGTACTGAGGAATTTTTTTCCGCTAAATTATTTTCCCCGTTCGTTCCACGCAAATGCGGGTATACTTCCTCTGAATATAACCTTCATAATACCTTAAACTATTAGCGTAACTAGTATATAAGTGGTGCTAAAAAAAGTAATGTTATGGAAGGGGAATGCAAGCTAAGGAAAATATTTTAGCAGTTTTTATGACAAAGATAATTTTTCGCCCAAATTGAATACAATTTTTGTTTAGTAGATTCTTTAGTTTAATTGTCTAAATACTGTAGTCTCAACAGTAAGTTCTTGAATAATTGTAATGAGCATCGGGCCATTTGATCAGAAACATTTTTGAATAAAAAAAAGGTCCTAGTCAACTTGCGCAATTTCAATGACAGACATTAAAAAATTGTCACGATTACTATGTATAAGAAACTAAACTAAATGTATCTACCGAAGAATTTTTTAAAATTTATTTTGGCCAAATAATTTTTTTTCGTCATAAACACTGAAACATTACGAACCTTAACTCGCTTTTCTTTTCATACCATCCCCTTCCCTCACTCCTTAAATTAAGCCATCATGCAGTAGCCGTCGTGTTGAACGAGCTCAATAAAGTACAGTATAATTCATAGTTTCATGCACTTGGAATGGAATGAGCCATATACATATTGGTATAGTTAAACATTTACGTTCCATTTGTAATTGATATGCCACTTCATCATTACACAGTGGTATTGACTAACATTATATTTGGTATAAAATGGTATTATTATTACTACACCATGGTGCAGAGAGGGTTTACGAACTTTACCATTATTACATTGATTCGACATTAACACGGCAGAATTCATCTAGACATATATATACGGATCAAATAGACAAGCTATTAAAGTTGCTAAGTACGGGTATAGCTGCATCTAAATATTATTTTAAATATAAAAATGGCACCTGGACAAGGTAAATGAACTCGGGGCCTTATAGTCAGTTCACTAATGCTCTCACCACGGCGCTATTCAGGAGTCGTCCCGTGCCCAGGGTCATTCTGGCAGAGTCGGTACGACACCTTGGTAGTTCAGTGGTAGGAGCATTGTCGTACTAAGCCAAAGGTCTCATGTTCAATTACCATGTCCAGGTGTCGTTTTCCAATTTAAAGAACATATGTAGGTAGTTTTTGTCTGCCGCTATTATAGGGCGATTGATTTATTTATTTTGTTTCACGGCGTCCCAGCACCCATTCAGTCTTTTCGTATCTAAAGACACTATTGGAATATATTAGGAGGGTAGAATTTAAGATCAAATGTATTTGCATTTGTCTGGAGGGAGAGTGGGAAACAATTGAAGGAAAAACACACTTTAACGCTTAGCCAGGGTTCAAATCACCGGCAAGTCAGAATGTAGGCTATGAGCTTCAAAAACTTAATTGCTATGGGATGACCACTTCAAATAGTTTTTAGAAGACTAATTTTCAAAAATTTCCAGGTGAGGAGCAGGTTAGTAACATTTCTGGGAAAGCGCATCCGAGCTTCTTTTATTTTAATGACTCCTTCCCCCCCCACCCACCCCCCACCCACCCTTGATATAATACAAATAGAGTTCTACGAAAACTGTAGAATATCTTTACAAATATAATAAAAATAGAGTATAAATTTAATGCTCGCTAACCCTTGAAAAAAATTGTATTTTATAATCCATCCTCCTTATTGTGTTCTTAATATACATTACGAGAAAGAAAAGCATAAAAAAGTACTACCCATGAAAAATTAATCACTTTTAAATAGCTTAAATAGCTATTCAGGATTTAAAATGTTACTGTGGAAGGACCCTCAGACCAACCTACTAATTGAGCCCCCACTCCCACTTCCAAAGAGCTCTCGGAACCCTATCTTACAGTTTTTAAAACTACCGGATTTACTTTATTGTAGTCATACCCAAAATATAATTTTTTGTAACTAGGCGTGGTGATTAAAACATTATATAATTTATTATTAAAATATTGTTAAAAATAGGCTTATGGTTTTCTGAATAGAAAAAAAATTAATCAACATATATTTAAACTTACAAATATTCTTGTAAGGCCAACTAGTATTATGATTGGTAGATTAACCTAAAACTTTGGGAGCTTTTGGCGTACAAAATTTAGTGTGTTTCCAATGTATACATTAGTATCGTCATTAGTATTTAAAGTTTGAGATGGCTTGACTACCTAATGAAAGCACTCACAGGCATTGGCACGAAATAGTGAAGGATGGTTTAGGTGAGGTAGAGATATCGTAAAAAAATCTTTGCATTCTATTTCAAACAGCTTCTAGGGTCATTCAGGCTTTAATATTTTCCCAAGTTGAGTACCCCCACTCCACCTACGTTTTCAAAGACATTTCAGAGCCCCCACCTAAGAACAAAAAATAATGTAAGTGAAAGGAAATAATATAAATTATTGTAGAAAAATATTGGAATAAAGAGTTTCAAAGTTTCCCAAAGAACCAAAGGGGGAAAAAAACATTTAAAAAAAGTGAAAAAAATAGCACCACGGTTCACTAAGTTTTGTCACTAGAAGTGGTTTATTTTAATTGCTACACGCGCTAGTTTTTGTGTTCGTTTACTTAATTAGGTTTTTTCGCCTGCCTTTACAAAATTTTCTAGCTTACCGGGAAATGTTTTTTTCTTGTAGCTTAGGTAATTCCATGCAATTAAAATTATTGTAGAATTACAAATAATCTTATCTAGGGGACGTTCAATTACTATACGTAAAAACCTTTGGGGAGTGGAGGGAGATTCAAGCTTCACTTATTTTTGCTGACAAGGGGGAAGTAGGGGTCAGATTAATGCTTACGTAAGACAAAGAGTGACGGACAAAAATGTAACTACCCGTTTTAATACCGTAAATTTATATTCACTGTGCAACAATGTATATTCTGAATTATTTCAAACCATCATTTACACCTCTTTGTTAATAATTACCAGCAATTTATAAATTGCATAGACAATAATGTATTTTTTCCTGTGAACAGATGACCAAATAAGTTGACAAATATTAGCTAAGCAAGAGAGGGGGGTTTAAAAAATACTATGTAAGCAAGAGAGGGGAGTCAATTGCTAGCTTTTGTTTGCTTACATTGGGGGCACGGTGTCCAAAATTGCCAAAAATGTGCTTACGTAATACCTGAACACCCCCTAATCTGTATCAGTAAATTCAAATCAATGAGTTTACTGTTTATAAACTTTAAAATAAGTAAGTAACTCCAAATACAATATAATACGTATTATTTTAAGGTTCTGATATTGGATAGGAATGTTGGAAAGTCTAGCCAGGAAGGCTTGGGTTACGTTATCAGTCACATAGTGTCCTGACCTGTTAACAAAATCTAAATCACATTTTTGTTAGTTTTGCTTTTCCATTATTATACAATCTTACTTTTTATTTTGATTCCAAACTGACGTGCTAGAGCAGTTACTCTTCTTACAGACCATTGCTTACTTGATAAACAAATTTTCCTCTTTGGATTTTGATGTGTCACCATTTTACCTAACAGTACATTGAGCACTATCACTCTTGAAGCCAATGCACGAAAAAAAAAAAGAGAGGGGGGTGGAAAGAAAATGAGCCATTCACACTGCAAGGAAACTCGTCTACAGTAGCCCCATGACTTCTTTGGTGCTGACTGACAGCTGACTTCTGACAGTCACCATTTAGGTGTATACCTAAATGGTGACTGTCAGAAGTGACAGCTTATAAACACATGTTTTTGCACATCATATGGTTCGGCGTAGGGATACTATAATTTGGTCTGGTAACTTTTCAAAGCCGTCAGTTGTCAGCTGTGAGCTGTCAGTCAGCACCAAAGAAGTCATGGGGCTACTGTACCTTCTCTAATGACACTTCCCCTCTTTCGCTGCAAAGAAGAGAGCCTCACTCCACTATTAGCTCCTGGACAGCATTGTCTTCCATTTCTATTTTTCATTGTTCTCGTTTCCTATTCTAGATAGATTTATGTTTCTACGAACTTTTTTAATCTATATTATAGCAGGAATATGGCTATGTGCTCTTTCCACGAATAAATAAAATAGCCTAAGCTGTAGACAATTAAAAAAATGTTTACAAAAAACTACTTTCATGTTAATTTTAAAAAAATGACATAGGACTATTTTTAGAATTATTTCTGAATTTATGGTTTCCGTTTCACTGTTCCATCTTTAAAACTCACTGAATAAAAAAGAAAAAACACTAACATGGGAAATCTTATCTTGTTTTGCTGTGACATCACAGGTAGGCAACGCCGTTAAAGATAATAATTTTGAAGTCAAATTAAACATTGAAACCCTTATAGGTTACACCCCTTTTTTTTCATTAACTCACACTCTTAAATATATATAAAAAAACTGTCATCATATGAGCGGTGGTGTCTTTCACTCCACCCGATTCTGTTCAATGTGGTCTAAGCTCTTGGTGAAACAAGTGTAGGTGGGGGAGAATTGATTTCTAAAACCTTCCTGACCAAGAGTGGCGGAAGGGGGGGGGAGGGGGAAGGAAGGTAAGGGACTTTGTGCCGCGGAGCGTGAGCCGCATTGTAGACAGGCTTTCAGCAGAGTTGCGTCCCTCCCCCCTTTCCTATTTTTTTCCTCCTACACAAACACCCCATAAAAGCCCATCCATCCCCTCCCACAAAGCTCGCCAGTCAGCTTGTCGTTAACAATACCCACTGCCATGTTAAATTTAAATGTCATCAAAATTACATTCACAAAATAAACGGAGCGAGCAGTCTTTAATTAGTTAGCAATCTGCTCTCATGCATTGTTAATTTATTTTAGCCTTTATTACTCACACCTATGGTCACGTGATCTAAGGTGTCAAGCTCGCAAGAGACGAGTAGGTAGGTCTTGGTTCGAATCTCAGTGGTAAGCAATAGGGATGGGTTTTCAACACGTGATTTATCACTATAGTTTCTCTATCATATTTTTACACTAATGTGGGTACAGTTCCTAAAATCTAACCTTAACATCCCTTCCATAAATAATCATGCCATTAAATAAATCTTGTTAAAAAGTATTTCTAAAAAAAACCTTTATTATGATACAAACGAAATAAAGTTGTTTATTAACCTCGTGACTTTTTACTGACATATTTAACGTACACTTTCTAAACATATATTAGAATATTGCTTTGAAACTAATTTAATCCCGTTTGGTATAACTTTTCACAGCCAGTCGTACCTGATATACAAGGATTTATGTGGGAAACAACTTTTAGGAAATAAAAACATATTTTTTTGAAATCATCATTGAAATTATTTTACTTTATTAAATAGTGTTATTTTATAGGTATTGATATTATATATCAAATTTGACGTTGACAGATCACATGACTTTTCGTGTAAATGTACACACATTGTTTTAGTAGCTTTTTAAATGTCAAATGAGTTCCCCACCATCAAAATTGAGTTGTATGTATACATTAATTGAACAGCAGGACGAAAATTGCAAAATATTAGTAAATATCTATGTCAGTATCACCGATATTCGAATCAGGGCCGGCTTGATTTTCGGCTCTCAAAATACGATCAAGCAGTGGTGGGGATAACTTGATATTTGTCTTTAAGTCTTGATATTAAATGTGTGTGTACTTGATTAAAAACTTGTTTATATAAACGCACAATCTACAAAGTAAATTATACCCACCGCCATCACACACATCCAAGAAATGTATTATATGAGAAAGAAGATCAACTCACTAAATAAGACACTATTTTTTTTCAAACACAACCTAAGAACTAACTCTGATCCACGAGAATTGTAATCAATATCTGACAAGCTCCGACCATACTCCCTTGAACTGTTTTAAATAGAGGAAATAAATGATTCTATCACCCGTTCTGACCATCAACGAAAAACGTTCATCTAACAAACCCAAGGGAACGAAAGGAGAAAGGTAAAAAGCACCAACATTCGTCCGAGAAGAAGTTTGCGAGATTACAATGGAGAAATACTACTACTCGACACAGTAAACATTGCATCCGGAAAGAATGTCAACTTCTTGAAAATTAGGGGGAGGGGGGGGAGGGAGACCAATGATACACGTCATCAGTCGTTATCTTGATGTTCTGGCGTGTACACTCCGGTCAGCTTACGGAGGGGGGCGCTTAAGCTCGGTAGTTTAGGACTTTCAGTAGTTTTGCGTAGAATGTTTTTACTTTATTTCTACCTTTTTGACAAACATTTCGGATACCTAATCAACTTTAAATACAAGGTACGTAAAGTGTTTTTAAAATTGGCTTCAAATAAGTGTGCTAAACCAACTATTCTCAGTGAAGGACTTATGTTCCATTTGCCATTTGGTACTAACTGTACTAGAACGCTCCTCTCATCCCTTCGTCTGTCATACTCTAGAGTCTAGAGCAATTGCAGCGCTTGACCTCGAGATGCAATGTTTTCTGTGTCGAGTAGTTGCGCAAATTTTCTTAAACTTTTTCCACTCGTGACCCCTTTTCACCCGAGAAATTTTCACGCGACCCCGAGTGTATAGGTATTTAAAATGCAAATCAAACATTTTGTAACTGCACGGACAAATTTGGAAGGCGTGTTTGTATAATATTGTGTGTTATGGATTGTGAATGACAAAACGGGTGTTGCATGTTGTTGTGATTAGCCTGTAAACATATAGAATAAAGGACCTGACCACATAAACATTTTCAGCATTCCTTAGTCAGAAACAGGGACAGGATAGAGAGTAGGGGAACCAGCCATCGTGGCTGACTAAACAACATCGTAGTCTAGGGGTCATTCTGCCCTATTTGGGACTAAGTGGGCAAGGACACCGGTTCATCAGTATTTGTGGGAGAGGGCTACCATTCTAGCCCAGGGTACCGGGGTTTGGAAACCGTGTAGGGAATACCTAGGAGTCAAATAGGCCATTGGTTATTCCTAGCAACACCTCGTTTTACTTCCGAATATTCTTTAGGTTATTTCATCCTTATATCACTAACAACATCACATTTGTAATAAACATAGTAGTACTAATAAAAATCTTAAAAATCCAAGTCGAATGTCAATCATGAACCCACACAGGTATACACAATCACCTCCCCCTATCGTCAGCCATAACACATCCTGACAGATACAAGGCCCGCCTTTGTAGGTAGCAGCGAGGAGGGGGTGAAAATTTACTAATAATAAATCATAAAGCAATTTGTTTTAAAACAATTCTTTGACATACATAGGCCTATTATTAAACAATTTTTTTAAATAAGAAAATAAATTTGCATAATAATGAGCTGGATGTGCTTGTTTATTTTTACATAAACAATTAAATCTTGGCTGAATATTTTGATTTTATAATCGTCAATGCTGAGAACGTCACTTCACATAAATACGTAGTACAAAATGACAGAAATATAATTAGGACCATTTAAAAAATTGTTGGATATTCTGTCCTAATCCTAAGCCAAAATTTATCTAACTATTTTTCAAAATATAAGGGCTACCTTGTTTATTTTTGATATAAATGTGTTATGTACGATGATTGCAATGCAGTACATGCATCAATGAGTGATTTTTTTTATTTGAGGTATATAATGTGCACTTTCTGAGCCGACATATTATATCAGAACACGAGAATTTCTATGTGCGAGCACAAAAGGGCCTACAAATTTTGCCGGGAAAGATATTTTCACATATTTTCCAAGGTTTTTACATGCCACAATTGGCATGGGACCAACGGCTTTACTTCCCCTCCGAAGAAAGTTGTGCTAAGGATTTTTATCACTCAAGAAAAGTCCGTCAACCCCAGCTGGGTTTGAACCCATGAACATCGGGTCTTGAGGGGATAACTTTATCCCAAGATCAATCGAGTTCAACGATAATTGAAAAAAATGCATTTCTTTGAGTTAAGACAGTGTTTTGGAACCTAACCTGTCGTAAGTGCGAGGTTAGCCTGTATATCAATATTACAGTATGTTGGGTCACCTGACCTAACCTTACTTATCTCAAAAGCAAACTATTAGTAAATACTATCATATTAAATGTGACAAGGGTAAATCTTTCTATGAACTATCCATGTGGAATAAATCGTCTAAAAAAGGGGTGAGCGCGGGGGAAGGGATTCCAATTTTAAAGATGGCAGGCAGGGTAAATTGAAGAATAGTTTTTAAAGTCCTGGAAAGGGTTATCATTTAGCTCTAAATTCCTATTCCTAACTTGAGAGAATGAACAAAAGAGTTTCACTCAATTGAAAAGGAAGCCATTCATAGAAATACAATGGGCTTATTTTTAGAAATCTCGCCTCATTAATCAGAAATGTAAGGTCATCGTTCATTACTGTAATGAGAGAAATGTGTTCTTAAGGGTAAACAAAACTTAGAGGGTTGAATACTCAACATTGTATTTGACGTAATAATCTAGTAGGAACCCAAGTGACATAAACGAAACAAGTTTCGGGAATTCCATCGCTACGTCACAAGTAGGTGCAGGAGTATGTAGATTTAGCTGACCCGTAGAGCGTTCCTATTCCAACCAATGGCCAGTTTCATAGTCAGACAGTAGCACACTTCAAGTGCGAGTCGAGCCTAAATACAGGACGACCCCTACCTAGACCAGAATGGAGTGGGCCAGTTTCATATACAAAATTGGTTCATACCATTAGAGTTTAGGTAGGTGTCGTATTGTATTAGTTTAGTATCGAATCGTACTTAAAGTGTGCTAAGTCTGACTAATAAACTGGCCCTAAGAGTTACGACTCATATACACTTTCTAGGGAAACTAACTCTTAAGAACACTGATGGTCCATGAGATTATTATAACAGATTAAGGAATGTGTCCGATTATACATAGGGCTCAAGAAATCCTGAGAAAGATCAATAGTAAAATTAGGCCTACTTTTGTGAATTCGAACTATCTTTGTGGTATAGTTTTCAATTTTTATGGCTACGATCCAGAGGTCCCGAATTCGATCACCGGTACTTTCAGATTTTTTCTGTTTACTTCTCTGTTTACCAAAAAGCATAACAATTGATTTCTAAATACCACCATAAAATATATATTTGCTAATATTAAAAAACTATTGGTTTTTTAAGAATGTATTAAAATAAAATCTATATATTTTTAATAGTAATTAACAACGATAAGTTATCTCGTATCTCAAATAGTTTCAGAGACATGACCAAAATTGGAAATTTCTGCTTATGTAAAGTAACTTCAAAGATTTTTCATGAGAAAATAAGAATTGCCATTTTTTACTTTCTCTCTATCTTGCAGGTAGAGAAAGTATTGTGATAGTCAAAACAATCAAACTCGAAATTTTGGTGAATTTCAAGATTTCATGATCTCCAAATCCGAAAAAGTGGTTTTTGAATTTCCGTCTGTCTGTCTGTCTGTCTGTACCTCGGAGTAAAGCATAAATTATTTTACCATACCAATTGGGCTAAAACTTGGAATGTAGGGTTTTCATTGGGTCGTCCCGAGGGGTTTTTGAAATAGGATATATAACCCTAAAATTAAGGGTAGTTTACTGAAGGGTGAAAAGAGGAAAAATCGATTTTCTCAAAATCGGCTCTAACGATTTTGATTAAATTTAATTTCCAAGCATTGATCAATATTATAAACAAAATGGATACCCTTCTTTTTTCGGAAAAATGAATTTAAGGGTTCCGATCTGAAGCTTAAATTCTGATTTTTTACCACATCTTCGAAACTTTTTGAGATATGAAATTACTTATCGTTGCAAATATGTAGGTATATTCGTAATACAAATATTTTACTCGAAACATATTATTATAAAACCAATAATTTTCAAGCTAAACGCAAATATATATATTTTTTAACTTTTCTAAAACTCAAGGTCAAGTATTGCGACCGTAAAAAAAAATCTAACTTGAGATGTTGATGGATATCGACATTTCATGACCCCCGACCCCTAAAAAGTGGTTTTTGCAATGCCGTCTGTATGTGTGTCTGTTTAACCCTAAAATTATAAGTAGTTTAACAAAAGGCGAAAAGAGAAAAAATCAATTTTTTCAAAATCGTCTCTAACGATCTTGATTAAAATTTGTATCTAGGCGTTGATTAAGATTATAAACAAAATAGCTATTTTCATTTTCCTATGAAAATGACTTTCAGGGTAATTTACAGAAGCGGAAATTTCCTTATCTCCGCAACTCTTTAAGAAAGATCAATAATTTTTGTATTGACCCTTGTGGACCCAATATCGAGTGACCCGAGAGTCTAAGGTTAAGGTGTCGGACTTCTGTGCTGAGGATCCAGGGTTCAATCCTTGGTTCCGGCACAGATTTATCTGATTGTCAAACACTTCCTTCACCTCTGACGAGACGTGTATTAATCACAACTTGTGAATGTGTGGAATTCCAGGCCTCCACCGTGGTTCGGATCCCACGTTAAACTGTAGGTCCTCCATTTTATCTCACAATCACCCTACCATTACACATTAATGTGTGTATAACCTGAATGGGTAGTAAGACGTGGTGCTAATAATAATAATAATAATAATAATAATAATAATAATAATAATAATAATAATAATAATAATAATAATAATATACCCAATATCGATCGCTTTCTTTTGGGTCCAAATATACTAGTGAGGACTTTAACTATTTAAAAAGAAAATAATAAAATTTAAATCCGAGAGTCGAAAAATGTTTAACGAAGTATAACGCAATTTTCGCTTGGATTTGCTAGTATATATTATTTCGTTTCACATATATTACAAGTTTTGAGTAAATATCTCCATTTTTAAACAATAGAGTGAGTAAGTCCTTGTTGCGGAGTTCCTTACAATTTATTTTAAATGCTAAACAGTGCCTAGACACAACATGTAATTAAAATAGTTTGAGCTAATTTCGAGAAAATCGATCGTTTTCTCTTTTTGACGTTGAGTAAACTACTCTTAATTTTTGGGTTGGATATCTAATTCTAAAAATACTCGAGTCAACCCTACGAAAACCCTATATACCAAGTTTTAGCCCGATCGATCGATAAAATGGTTTCGGCTTTAGGCCGAGATACAAGACACACGGCATCGTGGGAACCACATTTTCGGTTTCAAGGGGTCATGTCGACATTCATCAAAATCTAAAGCTAGATTATTTTGACGATCACAATAACTCTCTGTTCGAGGGGTTAAGAGAGATTTAAGACACATCAACTATTCTTTCGAAGGAGTTTGAGGTAGCTTGGTGGGAGGGTGGGATGGATGGGATTACTGTAGGGGTGTTGGACAATAGAACTCCTCCTCTTTTCAAAATAACCCCATCTGAAATGGTTCTGCTATATTTATATCAAGAATATCACATTGTTCGAGTTTTATAAAAACTGAACGAACAAAAATAAAAACAAAACACAGTTTGTACGAAGTTTCACCACACTTTTGGACGGTAATATTGATTTCCAATATGAGGGCAGGTGAAAAAAAAGTTGTATTACGAGTGTAAGAACAGGCAAGTACCTACATCAAAGTGATTATTTAAACTATTTCTGTTTCATGAACCGGGACAAATTCCAGTTTCCCGGCTCCAACACAAGGAATGCTAAGGAAATGAACAACCACAAAATGTCGCCAACTAAGCAAGATATTATATTGTTTATAGCTTAAAAAAATAGCCATAGCCAACATTGGAATAAGGTGACCAGGATGGTATTTTTACTTTAGCTTTGAAAATGTGTTTAAATAAGTAAATATATTTGATTTTGAACACTTTATTATTTGTAGAATATTGTAAGCCTACTGAAAATGAATATAAATAAAAACTACTGAATTGTGCTTGGATGTGTTTGCTGCTACTAAATAAAATAGTACATTAATAATACATTTGTAATATAAAAGGAAATTTTTTACAATAGCTGGCTTTTTATATATTTAAAAAGCACTTTATTTATTAAAATAAACCCACATCGGGGGGTACGTTGGATAAGACGTCAACTTTAACGGTCTTTTTTACCGCTGACGGAAAGGTCGAATCAAATTTCAGCTTGTTGTACTGAGAGTGATATTTTTATAATGGTTTTTCACTCTCCTGTCCACTCAAATGCGTGTATTTATTTATTTATTATTTTTATATTTAGGTATTTAACGTGCACTTCCTGAACCGACTGATTATATCAACACACGAGAATTTCTATGAGCAAGAGTGAAAAGGCTCATCAATTTTGCCGGGAAAGGTATTTCCACATACTTTCCAAGGTTCTTTTACATGCCAAAATTGACCTGGAACAATCGGCTTTACTTACCCTCCAAAGGAAGTTGTGCTACTGCGCTCAAGAAATATCCGTTGACCCCGGCTGGGTTAGAATCCACGAGCATCGGATACTGTGGCGTGTACTTTACTTTAGGACCACCAAGGTTACCCATCTGCGTGTGCATTAATTACTATAATACATCTTCACTGTCCTTATCGCATTAGTATAAATATTTAGATAGCCTGGACGGTAATAAGACGTGGGGCACAAAAAATAAGTAGAAGAATAGTCCTACTATGAGTTAAAGTATTTCATGTAAAAAGATTTTTATCGAGTGAGAAAAAAATCATTTACCTATGAACAATATAGTGGTACGGTAGTCTCGTAATTAGTTTATTATCAAGAATTGTGTCTATTTTTCAACATTTTGTTAATTCATTATCAAGCTCAAATATCTCCAAAAAATAGTTTGATCAAGTTTGTTCATACACTTATCACGGTTGTACGGTAAGTTTATAGTACATTTTCAAAACAAGTTTAATTGATATGAGCATTTACATATTATAATATCTATTTTATTATTTTTACTATGCTTACTATCCAACATGTCTTAAGTAAGTTCAAATTAAGAAATATATATTCAAACTATTATCATAGCAGTCCCAATTCAGCTCCCGGCTCGCGTGGGGTGTGGAAGTTAAAAGTAAAAGAAAATACCTATGATATGCTAGAAATGTGTGCAGTGCATTCGTATTTGAATGATTACTCGAAATTTTCTGGGTTGACGATGGGGGACAAAGTGACAAAGTTTCTTGTTAGTAGCTACAGTATGTCCCTACCAAGACAGAATAAAGATTTGTGCACAATGTTTAGCTGTGAAGCCATTCTAAAATGGTCAAAAACGGCCTTTCCAATACAGTTTCTATCCAATTATAATTTAATATTTCAACTATGTTCTGTATACTTCTATTAACTATTGATCTCAAATTATGTTTGGTCGGAAATAATTCACGTGCATTATTTTTCATGTAAATTTACAATTTCAAGCCGACTGTATCACAGATTAATTATTAGAAGTCACGACCAGAAAACCAATTTTTTCTACACTCATCTATAAATAACCAGCCAGTGTCAGTGTAGGCAAGTAGTTATTTTACGGTATATTGAGTAAAATAAAGAAAGAAAGAATTATCTTGCAAGAGTCCACCAAAATAAAAGTTAAGTTGAGATCAATAAACCAGAAATAATTCAAATAGTAAAGCAACGTTAGTTAATAATATTAGGTTTAAGAAAATGTTCAAATTCTTTGCTGAAGTTCTATTTTATTGAACGGGGATGGTTTTGTGTTTTAAGTGATAATTCATTATTTATAAATAGTTGAGAAATAGTTTCAATAGAATAAGAAATGACATTATACTAACAGAGAAATATTCCAAAATGAAATACAAACTTCAACGGCTCTTACTAAAGAGGACTGGGTAATATAAAGGAAGTACCGTAGGTATATATATAATATTATATTAACTTGAGTAAATTTATAGTGACAGTAACAAAGTAATAGAAACAAAAGGTATATAGTTACATTTAACTGCCTCTAATCTTATATAAGAAATAAGAATATTATTTAAAAAAAAATTGGCACCGCGTCTTACTACCCGTTCGGGCTATACGCTTAAGTACTAATTACGCTAATGGATTAGGAATTGAGAGGATTGAATTTAGAGTAAGTGAACCCTCATTTGCGTGGAGGGAGAGTGGAAAACAATTTAGGATAAACCAACCCCAGTTTACTCGACCGAGATTTGAACCTCGATCTCCCCGTCCCCGGCGGTCGAGGTCAATACGACTAGCGCGTTAGCCAACTACGCCACCGAGGCGTGTAAGAATAGCGTTATATTCCTAATCATATTTTTAGTTACCTAGAGCAAAACGAAATAACAATTCTTAAAGACAGAGACAAATGGTTAGTTAATATTTCCTAGAAATTACATATTGCCACTATTCTCACAAAAAAAATTAAGTTCCATCAATTCAGAATATTTCACAAGTCCAAAAGGGACAGAGAACAACAATAGTGTGTTTGACACACATTTTCACATAAACAAAGTCGCTAATAAAAATGGCCTAATCCGAAATCATAGCCTAAGTTCATATTACATAACCTCAATAAATTACTATCATTCTTTACTAAAAAAATTAATGTGATGTAAATAATAAAATGAATCCAAATGGTAATTTAGTCTGAAAGATTCCAAATACAAGTATTACTTTATGAATTTTAGGCCAAAACGTAATTTAGTATAACTAAAAATTTAAAGATATATAAATTATTTTTACATTATATTTAACTTATAAGTTAACGTATTAGACCCTTCTAGAATAAAGTTCCCACCAAAAGTTGTTTTACATTGTCACTCCTGGGGTGTTAAATAGAAGAGTTGCCTCAGAGAAGGATATAGGCTACCTTAGGTACAAAGGGAGTTATAACTAAGAGGAAGAAACGTATGTCGACTGTCAGGTGGCGATTCTATAAAACAGGCTCCCACGTAATCCAAATTGAACATCTGGAACATTCTGGGTCAGTATGTGCACGTATCATCCTTCTAAAACATTGGGGAACTGCTATGAAGGGACGCGTTGTTCCTACGCCTCTTTAAATCGCCAGTCAAGAATCAACTCTTATCGTGAGCGGATGTGCTTGAATCGCCTATAGATCAAGTGGTTGGTTTTCCGTTTAGTAAGGAAGAAGGTTAATTGAAAGATTGGTCCAGGATTAATAGGAGGTTATACGGAAATTTGCTGATCTTGGAAATCGTAGAATCAATTTTTAGATAAACCAGCATTTAACTAATATTCAGAAAACTATCTTTTGCCTTTATTTGTATGGAAAATCAAATAGTCGTTTCATGAAGTCTTTTTTTTTCCAAGCATATACCTATCCTGACTGCTTTTGTAATTTCAATTTGCCTTCTATCTATTTTCCATTGGCGCCTTACATAACAGGAGTACAAATCACCCGCCTCGGTGGCGTAGTTGGCTAACGCGCTAGTCGTGTTGAGCTCGACCGCCGAGGACGGGGAGATCGAGGTTCGAATCTCGGTCGGGTGAACTGGGAGTGGTTTTTCCTAAATGGTTTTCCACTCTCCCTCCACGTAAATGCGGGTTCACTTCCTCTAAATTCAACCCTCCCAATTCCTAATCCATTAGAGTAATTAGTACTTAAGCGTATAACCCGAACGGGTAGTAAGACGCGGTGCTAAATATTATTATTATTATTATTAGGAGTACAAATCAACTGTTTATAAAGTGTAAGCTATGCGATCCGAGTATGAATGCACAGTCTATTAACACTAAACAACATTGACAGATTGTTATCAATATTTAAACCAAAGGGTATGTGAATGTTTATGCATTTTGTGTTTGAGGCGTGTATTTTGTATTTATATGTTGCATAGGACCTTAAATTAATTACATTAATTACACAAAGGAATTTATGCCCCACCAACTTTATTTTTGTCTAGAACCGCCACTTCTCAAGCTCAGGGACGAGAGTTGATTAAAGGTTTTCTTTTAACTTGAGATCACTTTCCCAAAAATATTTGCCCCTGTAAGAAACGTTACGTCGTGTTCATACCTATATATACCTTGACGTGGAACCTTGTCCAATAAAAAGCTTCGAATCAATCGTAGTGCACGATAGCTTAGAGCCAAAGATGCAACGATTCACTCGTATTTAATATTTATACATATATTATTCCTGTGACCATTAGAAAATATCCAGACAACATGGGATTAGAAAGGAGGGGATAGAATAGAAGGATGTATGGACCCGCCCCCCTCCCCGGAAACTGTTGGAGCCCTATGGAATTTATGAATTCCTCAAAGTGGGGGTGGGTGGTTCCATAAATACGTTTAAAAACCTAAATAAGTAATGGCTATCAATATACTATTAAACATTCAAACACACAAAAACTTGTGTTAGATCACTGCTTGCCTCCTCTTGGGTGCTTCTTGTGAGGGGTTGTCGCGGGGAAAGGTTAAGGAGCAATTGAGAAAGTGAATATAATTTTTTTAAAGGGTTTTATTGAGAAAATTATTATTATTATTATTATTATTATTACTAGCACGTCTTACTATCCGCTTGGGTTGTACGCACTTACGCTAATGTGTAATGGTAGGGTGGTTGTGAGATGAAATATAGGATCTACAGTTTAAAGTGAGATCCGAACCACGGTGGAGGCCTGGCATTCCACGCATTCACAAGTGGTGATTAATACACGTGTTGACAGAGCTGAAGGTAGGGTTTGGCAATCAGATAAATCTGTACCGGGACCGAGGATTGAATTCCGGACCCCCAGCACAAAAGTCTGACACCTTANGAAGTTAGAAGTGAGACAGTCGTGTCAGCAACCTGTGTTAGAGTAAGTAGGACCTGGGTCGATACCCGGGAGGTCCTTTTGTCTTCGTTTAGACCCACCCATGCCGTTGCATGGTGGCTTCCGTACACGGCTCTTATGTATGTCAGTTAACTCTATTACTGGTCGTGATTCTCCAAGTAGGTTACGGTTACACAAGATCTGGCCTTCGCAATTATCATAAAGCGTAACGACATCGAGCTTCCAAGCTCCCGATATTCCAAGCTCCCAATCTTACAAGCTCCCGATCTTACAAGCTCCCGATCTTCCAAGCTCCCGATCTTCCAAGCTCCCGATCTTCCAAGCTCCCGATCTTCCAAGCTCCCGATCTTCTAAGCTCCCGATCTTCCAAGCTCCCGATCTTTCAAGCTCCCGATCTTCCAAGCTCCCAATCTTCCAAGCTCCCGATCTTACAAGCTCCCGATCTTACAAGCTCCCGATCTTACAAGCTCCCGATCTTACAAGCTCCCGATCTTACAAGCTCCCAATCTTACAAGTTTCTCAACTCCTGAGCCTCTGGAGATAGATAAAAGACTAACTTATTTAATCACCATGAGGGGGTATATTAACCATCAATGGTCTAGTCCCTAACCAATCAACAGAAATTGCGTATCTTTGGGCTGCAAGTATTATTGTTTTATTAAGGGCTGTACAAGCCTACTCGGCGTTAAACTAAATAAACACATTGTCCATGTTGTTTACTGTAATTGTTTGGAAGTAGATTTGTTGTTGGTGACAGTTGACTGTCTACTTCGACAATATTTACATTACAAAACGATTAAGAGAGACAATTCATCAGCAAATACTTCTGAGACAGTTACAGTTGATAATCATACTAAGGGTCTCATGTCAATAGTGTCAAAGCTCTATAAAACCTTCCTATTTTTGATATTCAATGGTCAAGCTTAATTTGATGCACTTCACATTTTAGAATCCAGCCCATCTACATATTCTTATACATGCATAGACATCTCCCTTCTCCCCTCGTGTATAGGTCTGTTTATATAATATTTGATACATTATTTCTTCTCTCTAGTAGACTCCGTTAGAACATTTAACTTTCTACGCCCTTGCTAAGCACTAAGGTAGGGTGTGAAGCATTGATCGTAATTTAAGAAGTTAAGGTGGGAGTATAGCAACGCAAGTTAAGACCAGTGTTTTTCAATTTTTATAGCAAAATGTTTTTAGACAAAATAAGTAGAATATTTCTCCAGTAGAATATCCGTAATTAGCATGGCGGAATTAGACGAGAAACTTTTTAAATACAGAGAAAAAAACTGTAGTTAAATTCCAGAACACCTTTGACAGATACCTATTCAAAAAACTGTTGAGATTAATACGAGAAGAAAATTAAACTCTATGTTTCTATTGGAGAATCATTTGATTTTTTTTCCCAAAGAAATGTTTTGATATCTAAACTGCAAAAATACTGCCCTTAACTCGCGTTCCCTACACTCCCACCTTAAATTAGTTTGCATATCGCGTGTTGATATAATTTTTGTTTCGGAGGTGTACGATTAAAACAACGTTTACATCTTTTGTCCCCAGAGATAATGTCGGAGGGTGTGCCCAGATATGTGGCCGCTAAAGGCACAGCGTAAGGCGCCTTCACACCCTACTACGCCCGCGGGAAGATGGCGAACACGGCACACCTAGTCAGGAGACAGAGCTCTCAGAACCTCAACCCTCAGCGATCCTTGGACCGGCTCGAGATGAAGGAACTCAGGGGTAGACTCGTCGTCGAGAACGGCAACAACAGCATGTCGAATAGTTACGGCGCTACCAACGTCGCTTTTGATGACAGCAGTCCGAACACCAAGGTAAGCGGTGAGTTAGCGTTGTATTGTAAGTTTGTAACTCATAAGGAATGCCGAATTTAAATATCAATGTACCCGCCTTTGCGTTTGGGGGAGAATGTAAAAAAAAAAAAAAATAGGCACACCTATTCGGGATTCAAAATCCCTGATCTTTCCGTCACCAGCACACTAGACAAGGAGAGATTAACGCCATTATCCACGTACCTATCGGTGTGGGTAGAATCAATACTACACTATATACAATTTATGGTCTATGTTCCCTAAAAGCGTAAAGCTCTTATCACAAACACTGTTATCAGCGGGACCGACACGAAAATGTCTTAAGATTTTCTTTTACCGGCAGAGAAAGTGATCATTTATTTCCGTGACTGGTACGAATTGATTTTGAACGAAAGTACGAGGTAACAATTACGAGAATATCACGTGTCTTGAGGCTCCTCAGAATAGATGAGGCTGTTAATTAGCAAATCAATTAGCGACGACCGGTTTCTTGTCACATTCAGGTCATAATGAAGAGTTTGACTCAGTTGAACAACACGCTAAATGACATAATAGAATACATTTTTTAACTCTGATATAGCTTCAAATTAACATGGGAGGAGTACATTTAGTGCAAAACTAAAAATATTAAAGTGTTGATCAATTTTTTATTTTTTAAATTAGAAAGGTTGTGATAGAATTTAACTTAGGGATATATATTTTTTATTAAGGAATCTGTTCCAATATTTCACCGTTTCCGTTTCTATTATTTCGGCTCTCGGTTTCAAATTCAATTAATCACATAAATATATACACAGTTTTGGTCTTCATTATTTTCATATTTATGTAATATGAGCATTTGTAAAATTCTCCATACGGTAGGTAATTATATTTAAATAGTAAAAAACAGTTTGTCTAAAAACAGTTTTCATGTTAACTATATTAATTTCATTGTATTCTTTTTATTTTATATAGCACCACGTCTTACTACCCATTTGGGTCATACGCCTAAGTATTTATTACGCTAATGAGTTAGGAATTGGTAAGGTCGAATATAGAGGAAATGAACCCGCATTTTCGTGAAAGAGGGGTGGAAAACCATCTAGAAAAAAAACACTCCTAGTTCACCCGAGTGAGATTCGAACCTCGATCTCCTCATCTTCGGCAGTCTAGCTCAACACGAAACTAGCACGTTAGCTAACTACGCTACCAATGTGGGTGTATTGGTTTATTAATTTTTGTAATGCATAGAGCTAAGAACCTAGCAACTGGATAACCAAAACCACCTATTTCTAGTATTTATTTTTAAAGGGAATGCCAGCTAAAGTAAGTATTTTTTTGTAATTATTATGGGAAAAAAACTTTTTTAGACAAAATAATGAAATAAAATATAGCTCCAGTAGATACGCTTAGTTTAAAAAAATGTGCATAAAGAAGCTTATCAGTTCTTGGATATTTGTCATAAGCATAGTATTAATAGGACACTTTTTAAATGAAGTGAAAAAGTTATTTTGAAATTTCGTGATGGTCACGACCCATACTAAAGAATGTTGAGATGACTATGTGCAGAAAATTAAACTAAACATATTACCTGAAGCAAAATTATATCTATTTTGGTCCAAAAAGTTAAAAAAACAAACTGAACATAATGACCTTAACTCGCGTTTTCTTACATCCTAACTTATAAGAAAATGAAGACTACCGCTGCCAGTACTTAAAGAGTTTGTATTTATTTATCCACGAACATATATCATTTTTGCACGAGTCTGGCAAATTAACCAACATTAACAACCAAACAAATTAGTTGTTAATACATCCGATTAGTTGTGAAACATTGGAAATGACCACGCTCGTATGCATATTCAAGACTATTCGTCACACAGATGATGACCATTTATTCATTCACATGGCCAGTTAAAATTAGTATGTCAACAAAGTTACTTAAACAGAAATAATAAAACGAGAGCACATTTTGAAACATTTAGTCTATTGCTGTTGCACGACGTAATCTACTAATAATTTAAGGATTCGCTGTTTCCAGTGACATTCGTTTAAAAGTACAACAGTGACATTGTTTGATAGATTGGTCGTTTTATTTTAAAAAGGCTACATATCGTTAGTGTCACGATGTCCACAGTGAAGATCGTTAGGAAAAGGACTCTTCAAGACGGTGCAAACAGCGAGTGTAAAGAACCATTGAAGGGCCCCGACAAAGATAAGAAATGTGAAGTGGTGCCAAAGGGCGCTAAGAACAATAAGGAGGGCGAAGAGGGACCTAATGGGAGTTTTAAAAACAAAGACAAGTGCCAGGTAGCAATTAAGTATGTTGCCAAAACAAGTGAGTGTAAAGTGTCCTTGAAAGGAGAATCAAAACAGGTAATGAGCTGGAAAAGTGGATATACTTCATTTTAGTGGTTGTATCTTTAACGTACGTGAATTTGAACATGTGTTAAAACTATTTTAGAAAACATGTTCACTAAGTATGTTTTTCGAGGTAGCTTTATTGATGTCTCTGAATTTAAGCCTAGTGATAAAATAAGTTTTTAAAAGTATCCCTACGACTGTATAAATGTTGATGCAATTAAATGTTCTATAATTTATTGCTAGTTCATGTAGGTTTTTTTCAATGAGGAAAGTCAAAATATTAAAGAAAATGAGCGATAAATGTTAGAAGTAAAATGAATAGCTAGCTATTCGTTGAAAGATTACAGAGGTAACACTTTGACCAGGAGCTGTAGCTAGGGTGTCTGAGCGTCAAAATGAAGAAAGACAAATTAGTGTTCGGGAACTTTTTTTGTTGCCTAATTATTTATGTTGAACTATTAACTCTTTTTTTTTTACGGCTTCAAAGATAATGTATACGCATTTGTATCCTTTGAATTACTAATATTTAAAGTAAATGAGTTTTTTCGTCAAAGTCATGAGCCGATTACTGAGCTCAAAATCATGTATATTTTAAACAAAGCTAGGCTAGATCAATCCAGATCCATTCAAAATATGTCCATGTCTACACCAATTTACTTACAATTGGACATGATTTATGGCTAGAAATAAGTTAGTATATCTACTTTCACACATTCATGTCAGCTCATATGGTCTACAGCTGCCAACTTTCATGGATAGTATCAATACGTATAAAACAACACTAATACTATAGTAAAATACTTTCAATGTTGACCGCAAAAAATATGTTTAAAAAAAAATAAAAGGTGCTTCAAATGTCCATTCATTAAAAAGTCACGGTATTTATAATTTACTCTCTGCTCTCAAATAAGGACTCCTCAAGCTTATTCTGTTCATCCTAAAAGTGGGTATGTAGTGAACGTGAGAAAGGGTATGTGCTTTCAGTTTTTACAGAAAAGTATTTTTTTTAATTGTGAAAATAAATCAAATATTGCTACGGTAGAAACACAAAGTTTAATTGTTTTTTCATATGATGACCTAAAAAATTCTTGAATATCTGTCAATAATGTCCTTGAATTTAATGACAACTTTCTTTCTTCATTTAAAAAGTTTGTTATCTAATGCTGCTATGCTCATGACAGATATTCAACCACTGTTGATATCATCGTCTGAATAAAAGTAAACTCTAATGTTTTTACTGAAAAAATACGTGATTTATTTTGGTCAAAAAAGTTTTGCTATAAAAACTGCAAAAAAAACAAACTGCCATGTTCTCCCATTAATTACCTTCCACCTCACCTTAAAGATGACAGTGAAATTCTTACCTTATCGGATTACACTATGACGCATCTTATAAGATATGCCCATAGTGTAACCTTCCAAGGTAAGACTGTTACATTTCAGCGTAAACGGCGTGAACATTTAATTAATAATTTTTAGGTTTACTGGAGATTGGGGAGTGGGAGGGGGCATTTATATTTCGCCCCTGATATCAAAAAACTATTTACTCTGTTGATGGGGATAAATTTATTTTACCAGTTTATTGGTTGAATTACCAGGGGCACTGCCTTTGACCCCAGGTTACCACATACATTTCCCCCCAAGGGGGGATTGGGCACTGCTAATTTACACCACGATCTCCCTCCCATGGTAGCCTTATTCCTCTTGTAACTAAGAATTATTTCTACCTTGGACATAATTGACAGAGTAGCAAACGTTTGGCTGGTTGGCTTATACTGACTGAACTGTAGTCTACTGGCGATTTCATTTCCAATTAATATTTTACCATGAAGCGCCCAATCCACCTGTTTACAATCCCTTCTAGTCGAACCGACGTTGATCAAGCCAACAATCTCTCATATAAAACGTGCATGATCCACACCCACCCTAATATCTTTGGGAAGACCTAGACGCAGATGGGAAGATAATATTAGAATGGACCTCAATAAATAGGGTGTAATGAGGTGGACTGGATATAACTATCTCAAGATAGGGATAGGTGGCGTACTTTTGTAAGTGCGGCAGTGAGTGGGTTCCTTATGCCATAGAGTAAGTAAAATATTGATTGGATTAATGTATGGAAAAGTTGAAACTACCTAAGGTAAATGTTTTAAGACCAGACGACTTTCTAGTTAAGTTAATTTTATCAGTTTTAGAAATACTTTGATAGAAATTCATTATATACGAATTATTTTGGTAGGGTAAAGACACATTACAAAATTGTTTATTAGGTACAACTTTTTTTAGTTATAAATATACTTTCTAAATAAGGCTATACGAACATAATTGTAAGTATATTAGTAATAATATTAAATAAAGTTGATACTTTTGACAGAGATAACTATTACGACACTAGGACATAAATAAATCTACGAGATTATTGTATGTAAATCGGTTTATTGAACTGGAGGAAAATCTTTCTACGAGTGACAATGTATTTATAAACAGAAGTAGAGCATAATGCTCCCATTATTGAAGCACATTTCTTTGATGTCCTGTTACTCTGCCATTGTAAATAGTAGATAATTAAATTGTTTTCCTTTTGTATAAAAAACAACCTCTGTGCATATTTACCCATATACAATAGTATTCGTATAGTAATGTGTAAAAAAATAATAACTTAATTGAAAGTCCTGGAGCCATATAAAACATTTTATGTGTAACTTGAATAGAAATTTGATGACCCCTTTAAAACAATTTTGCAGCTCTGGTATGCGGAACTGTTGACTTTTAAAAAATAAAAATACCAAATACACTTCACTCAATTCTATATTAAGGATGTTCAAGTGAGTTTTGGATTGTTTCCAACAAATTTTTTTTTTTTCAAAAGTTTACGTTGTTGGGAACCCGCTTTGGTGGTTGAATGAACTAAGACCCCAATATCGCCACGATAGTTCGGACTACCAGTGACAGTGATATTAGTTCCAAATAGCGATCGGGAGTATTTAGAGTGTTATCTTTTTTAAACTTTACCCACTCATCCTCCACGCAAATGTAGTTACATTTCCTTTAAAACTTTATCTTCCTCAGTCCTACTTTATTAGTGTAATATGCGGATAGCCTTATACATTCAGTCGTAAGCAGTAAATAAGTAATAAGAAAACGTTCTGTACGTTCCAGGGAGGTAAAGGTGGAGGCAGCAAGTTGGGCTCCGGAGAAGGGAAGCAGGTTTTCCGGCCAGAGTCCGGTGAAGAAGAGAGAGAGTCGTGGGACAGCAAGCTCACCTTCCTGTTGGCCACGGTGGGGTACGCTGTCGGACTCGGCAACGTCTGGAGGTTCCCCTACCTTGCCCAGAAGAATGGAGGGGGTGAGTTATAACTCCCAGACATTCTCAGACGGTGATCTAGCAAAGCGTACATGCTCAAACATTTCTGTAAGAAAAACGAACGTAAAACTTATAGAACAGCGCACAAAACCCTCTACCTCAATATTTTTTTTAGGAAAATGCACATTATTATTATTATTATTATTATTATTATTATTATTATTATTATGTGTTTTGTCTTACGACAGGTCCATTTATTTTGTCAGTTTACTTAGACCGCCAATGCACCCTGTCCTATCTCCTCCTTAAGCTACCAGAATTTTCTTATTTCCTGCAAGTCATCCATATTTGAATTCTCCTTCTTCCTAAGCTCCTATTTCCCAAAACCTTGCCTTCCATGACCTCGTGCAGAAGAGAGTTCCTCCTAAGGATGTGCCCATCCAGTTTGCTTTACACCGAAGAATCACATCCAAAATTGTTCTCTTCACACCCACTCTTCTTAGGACTTCTTCATTTGTCAACCTGTCTGTCCACCTGATATTCTCAAGTCTTTGGTGAATATATATAAACATAGATGTTAAAAGTGAGTTTGCCCTTAGTGCTAGTAAATTAATAGAGATAAATAGTGTCTGTATAATATAATTTCGTGTTGCATGAATAAAAAACAAAGATACAAAGATTAGGTTAACTTTGTATTGATTTAGAGCCACTATATATATAAATGGTGTACCGTAACACGTGGGAGCCACTTCAGCGGTGGACAGGAGACATAAACAAAGAGAAAATATGTATACAAGCAAGTGTCCCATTTTACCTTGTTTCCAAGTTGTAGTCATATTTGTACTACAGTCAAAATAGCCACACAAAAAAAAAAAGGTGTTTGTTGAATTGGTTGTCAGTCTTCTTGTATACGTTGACGAAGTATATCAATCCTGGCAATAGGTGTTGAGTAAACAATTGATTTCAAGTTAGCCCCACAAATAAAAATCCATTGGATGTATCTCTAGGGAACGCGTAGGACAACCAGTAGGTCCTGCATGACTAGAGATAGGGTAAAATAGCATTAATTTTCAGTTTTTTTTAGCATTAATAATTGGAAATTTAGCGTTTTGTGGCACAATTTAGCATTTTGTAGCAAAATAGGTAAAAATATCTTTCGTCAATGTTTTTAGGGCCTATACAAAGGGTTTATGATAAAAGCAACGACTAACGGAATGTGGCGATTAACCGGATGGGCTGTGGAAGGCACAGGATGCAAGTAAAACCCGAGCTGAAGCACACAGACGAGTGAAACTCAATGATTTTTTAATCACTTATTTCCGTTAATAAACATCGTTTTATAGAAAATCCCAGCATTTTCAAGGAATTCGCGTCTATTTAGCTAAATAGAATAATTTAGCTAAAATACTCTCAAAATCACGTTTTTCGCGTTAATTCGCGAAATAAAAATCGCTTTAAACACTTTCAAATGCCATGAAACGCAAAGAAAACTTATAAATACCCTATTTTCGACCCTTTTTTTTCTTTTCGCGTTTTTCGCAAAAGCGAATTTACCCTATCTCTATGCATGACCTATCCATCCCAAACAGGAATAACCCATAGAACACACCTAGTCAACAAAACAGTTTAGTGGAATCACTTGTCTGTAACTCGTAAACAAGTTCAAATGGGAGACATGTTTACACAAACCTTTTTCATTGTTTTTTGTGTCTCTCTATCTTTCCTAAATCCACCATGTTATTGGACTTAAAAAATTCACTATAAGACACGCCTTAATATTATCCAGGCGATCCCGGAATAAGCACTTCAGTTTTATTTAAGAGTCCTTTTGTAACTGCCTGTTATTAAGGTCCGCTTACACCTTGTAACAAGCTTTAACTCTTTGTGTTCCACAACAACATTTTACAACTTGTTAGAAAATCAAATGACAAATGTTATAAGACATTGATATTTTATAACATTTTTTTGTGTTTTAAAAAAAGTTTAACGTTTCCCGTCCAGTGGCTGTAAGTATCAATTAAAAATATGTAATTTTTGTTTCCTAATATGTTGCACCGTTTACAAGACTGTTTACATTATGTAACAAGTTGGCTAAACTGCTCCCCCAGCCCAGTAGCTAGAGTTAACCTCCCAGTTTTCCCCTTTCCATCGTGTGTGCAGTGTGCTCTGTGCTTTTAATTTTACAGCCAGTATTTCTTTCACTTGAATAACATCCCTAAAAAAGGTGTTTTATGTCTCTAATTGATTAGAAATCAAATTAATTAGGTACTCAAAGTCCTGATTGTTAACCGAACAAAGTTCCTGTAACTTCCATCAGTTCTGAGTTCCCCAGTTAACAGGTAACGGTGATAACGTTGGAGATCAGATAACAGGTCACTAGCGCAACCAAAAGCGTTTCTTTGCCTTTTTTTCTGCACAATATTACACAAAACAAGAACATCTTCCTCAGGCGCCATGATGCAGACTAGATAAAAAAATGTTGTAATTTACTAGACAGTTTTGAGTCGTTTTTTCAAATGTTTTATAATGAGTTTTGTACAACATTCAAATGTAACAAATTACAAAATTATATTGTTCTGCAACATTTTTTGTTAACGAACCTTGAGCCGTGTGGTGCGTTTTCCTTACAGTTTAGGTGAAATGTTTTTGTACACCAGAAGGATGAACATTATCTACTCTTGTGCGCTTTTCTATGGCAGCCATCCTCAAGAAGGGATGGACGAGGCCGTAAAAACGTATAACTATTATAATTCTCTCAGCCTATTTAACCAATTCTACATAGGATTCACTCTACATAGCGTTCATGTTAATGGATTTTACTATCCAAAAGTGTTTGTAATAGTGTTATACTTAAATAAAATATAAAAAAACAAATAAAACAGTTCAAGTGAAGGAAATTATTAAATATATTTTATAACAAAGTATATTATATCTGTAGTATCATATTATTTTGAAGACTATGATGATAGATTTTAGCATCATCATCAATATCTCACTATTGGGATATGCGTTGTAAATTTTTTTAAATATATCTCAAATTAATTAGCAATCAAATAAAATTTTAAGTGAAGCTAATTTGCGAAAATTCATCCTTAAGAAACACCCCACCTCCCCACCCCCCACCTTTTTCATCTCACGGATATCACCTAGGTAGGTAATACAGCTAGCACTAAATGTCGTATTACAGTACAGTTGTCTTTTTTAATTTTTTTAAAATGAAACTGAGACCAGTGAAATAATTTATTGATATTTAAAAAAAAGTCCAACAAAATTGTAAAAAAACCCATTAAACTGTTCCCAATTTTATTTTTGTCAAGTAAAGAACACAGAAAACAGCACTTAAATGTGATTTTTTTTTTGTCCGAGCGTCATTGTGTGTTTAATATCCCGGTTGATCGTACATGTTATGGATTCCAAACGAATGGAAACAACAAATTAATAATCACTAGCTAAAAGTTCTTTAAACATTCATTAATGAAGGTAAATGATTTGTTTATCCTCAGGAGCCTTCCTGATCCCTTACTTTGTGATGCTGGCTATCGAGGGGATTCCCATATTCTACCTGGAACTGGCTATTGGTCAAAGACTGAGGAAGGGTGCCATCGGGGTTTGGAACCAGGTGTCTCCCTACCTGGGAGGTATAGGTATCAGCAGTGCTGTGGTGTCCTTCAATGTCGCCCTCTACTACAACACCATCATTGCGTGGTGCCTCTTCTACTTTGTGCAGGTAGCTACTACACACGATGAACCCTTCGTTTACTCTGACCTATGTTTATGTAAGTAATATAGAAAATTGACAACCGAACAGCAGTGGTCGATTCGGATGTAGGAGGGACGATTGGATGGAATTACTCCTCCCCCTTCCCTGAATCGTGTAAATATATAGTTCATGACTCTTTAATATATATCCTCCAACAACTTTTTTGCATAACATCCAGAATCCTGACATAATAGCGTTTATATACCCCCGATTAATTTAAATTATGTATTTAGTAGATTGTCTCGCATTTAACAAACCCAAGAGGGCCACGAATGCGTGACACCCACATCGGGAGTAGTATAATCAAACGCGTCACTCTCAAATTAAACGGTATTATCCGTTACGGGGAGATAAAGGTTCGAATCCCGGCTTGGGTGTACTGAGGGTGCTTTTTCTTCAATGGTTTCCCACGCTCCATTAATGCAAATTCAGTTATAGGCCTACTTCCTCTAATATTATAGCTTGCTCATTCCTATTCCATTAGCGCAATTATTAATGTATGCGTATAGCCTGAACGGGTATTAAGACGCGATAAAAAAAACCACAGATGCATCCTTAGGTCAGTGTTGTTTAGTTCAGTGAAAATACAGTCCTCTTGGAGGAAATTTAAAGGGAAACCCTCAATGGAAGATATGAAATAGCCAATGATTCAAATAAACATATGTATTTAAAAGGGTAATGATTGCATTTTATGATGGATTTAATTGATTAGTAAATAACTAAAAAATTCTAAGTTGGGTTGTGGAAATGTGTGTGCGTGCGCTCTTATTTTATAATATATTTTTGGGAGATTAGTAAATTTATTTTGGGGCAGTAGTATCTGAAAGATTCTACCAACCAAAAATACAATCTGTATATATATTGAAAATAATAATTTATTAAGTGTTTTTAGGCCTATACTAAATTGATGGAACTACTTTAATATATCTTCAGCCTGCGGTGCAAACTGATTATTAACTTTAGCCCTTAGGATTAAAAACGATGGACCACCCTGCTTTAGGTCTTCCCAACAAGGCATCAGTAATGAGCTTGTCGGTAGTCAAACAACTCACCACTCTAGATTTGGGATTTGAAGTTTCCAATTAGTCCCCACAGCCATTAATGATTTCAAAGTTAGTGATATAAATATATTTCATGCTGAACATTTACAGTAGTTCATGCGCTTTCGTTTTCCAGAGCTTCCAGTCTGAGTTGCCATGGGCGACGTGTCCAAATGTGTACTTCGAGAACGGTTCATACGCCGTAGAGCCTGAATGTGTGGTACGTACCGGGGATGTTTTGTTGGCAAATCATGTTTCATTCATTATATACCTCATGCGCTGCGAATCACTGTGAAAGGTGCCATGTCAATACAAGTGAAATCGTTTTACCATATTGTAAAAAATAGTTATTTTAAAATTAAAATAAAACTATTCCACTGATCCAAATTTCCCTTTTTGTCAAGTGGATCATCATAATCCACATCATGAAAATCTTCCAGTCACTGGCTGGAACAAAAGCCTCTCCAACACATCGTTTCTCTCCCACAATGACCTAGGTTTCTCCTCTCTCCTCCGAATTTCTCTACACTCCCTTCAGCCACCTGTGCCTTGGTCTTCCTCTTAACCTCCTGTCCCCCACTTCCATATCCAACAACCTCTTTGCTATCTTCTCTTCCATTCTTCTCACATGACCATACCACCTTAGTCTTGCCTTTGCTAGCCTGTCCTGCACTGTCTCCTTCTTAACTGTTCATATCACCCTTTCATTTCTCATCATATCCATTCTTGTCACTCCTATAGTACTTTTCATACATTTCATTTCAAAGGCTTGAATTCTTCTTCAATCTTATTTCTTCTTCACCCACGTTTCCGCTGTTTATGTCAATATTGGTACATATTACATCCTCAGGTATTTAAAGCTTTCCACTATCTTCAACTGCTCCCCCCTCCTACTTTCACAGCAGTCGTATCAAGTGAATAATGTAGAAAAATTCACGTCGATTAGTTTTTTTGGTTTGAGCCTAATCATTTAGCTTTATTCCTGCTTAATCGGGACTGAAATAGACTCTTAAGTTCTATTATAGACACATTGGTTAAAGCTACTGTAAAGTAAATAATTTACATTTCTTTTACTATAGTTCAAACCAAAATCAACAAAACTTATAACAGGTTTGGACAGCTATATACGTAAAGATACAGTAACAGATAGAATAATAATATATTAAATTAATTATAACTAGACAAAATTTTTAATCAGTAAATGGATACTATAAAGTTTAATACAGTGACCAAAATATTTTAATCAATCAATCAATCAATAATAATAATAATAGATTACTTATACCTTATTTGAATGATAATTCTAATTAAAATTGAAGTTTGTTCTGTTGATTATTTATTTGGCTTTATTGCGCAATAGTAAGGAAGCTGTTTCAATTAAGTGCAGTAATTTTACTAGAGAAAAATTGGGTATGATAACTTAGAAATTACTGCGGACATATTATTATACAGTGTTAATGGGTTTAAATATTTAGGATCAATTTTAACGAGCAATAACGATATTAGATTGGAAATCAGGAAAATATTACAGTCGGTAAATGAATGCTTTTAGCAAACCCAATGAGAAGAGACCATTGGGAATAGCCAGACGTAGATGGGAGAGTAGCATTAGAATGGAGCTGAAAATATAGGGTCTAATGAGGTGGACTGGATAGAACTAGTACAAGATAGGGATAGGTGGCCTATTTAAGTACCGCAATGAGCTTTCGAGCTCCTAATGCCATAGAGCTAGTAGGTAAGTAGTGACAGATACCTCTTTTAACCATAATTTAAAGTGTATTAGGAAGGTCTCCCGATTGTCTAACAGATGGCATCACTAACTATATATGAGTTAAAATTGTAATTTCCCTCCTTTTCCCCCGTATCTTTAATATCGTATGAGCAAAATTATATTTCACAAATTAAACGTATTTCAAGGAGGTGAATAAAATCAACAAGAGTATTTTGACATGTGCATGTTTGTTGTTTTCCAGACAAGCACCCCCACTCAGTACTTCTGGTACCGGACCACACTGATGGTGTCAGAGGACATCAACACCCCACAGTTGTTCAACTGGAAGATTGCCTTATCTCTGGCCGTCGCATGGATCTTGGTCTACATGTGTATGATCAAGGGAATAGCGTCCTCCGGGAAGGTGAGGGCTCTTGAAACCTTTAGGACATGAGCTGTTCAAGTAGGTGTACACGAATGGCAGAGAAACAAGTCCTCCCTTACCCAATTAAAGCAATTATCATATGCATATAAGCTTAACAGGTAGTAAGGCACGGTGATATAATATAATATAAATACATTGATTTATATAACTACCGCAATGCGTTTTTCAACATCTATTAGAAATGCCGAGCAGTATGCATATCATTCAACATGTTGCTTTTAAAAGGTATTTATAGATTAACATCTTTACGTGTTAAGATGTAATGGTATTATTAATGTAATCGGCCATTTGGTATAGTGGTCAGCGCACCTGGCTACCAGACTTGGGGTCATGGATTCGATTCCCGGCTGGTACTATGGGTATTTTCCTGGAAAGGGGAAATATCCCAAAGGTCAACAAGATATGGATGATTAGGCTTTACGTTAGGTCAAGAGTTTCTACTGGTTGAACACCCTTATATTCACTATCACCATCATCTCCAGAACATGGAAATAGCCTCCACAAAATAATGTACGATTAGTACATTCGGGCATCCTCTAGGCAATGGTACGTAAGTACTGGGTTATCTTCTTACCAACTAGGCTAAGAGTAATTATTGTATATTATTATTGTTTCAGGTTGTGTATGTAACAGCGACATTCCCTTATATCGTCCTCATAATCTTCTTCTTCAGAGGGGTGACGTTAAGAGGAATGTCTGATGGCCTAAAGCATCTCTTCACTCCTAAGGTAATTATTTGAATACATTAGTAACCGGCATCGGTGATCACGTGGTCCAACACGTCACTTTCTTGTTGGACTGGGTGGCCCGCTATGGGGAGATAGGAACTATAATATCGGTTGGTTTTACCGAGGGTAGTCCTTACTAAATGGCTTGCCAGTCACCCTCCACTCAATAGTGGGTATATTTCCTCTAAAATGATACCTTCTCATACCTACCAATTTGCATAGTCAATGTATACATATAACCTAAACGAGTACTACTCTGCGGCGAAAATAAAAGAAGAGTACTTCTATTCCTTGGAAAACTATTTTTGGACTAAACGTTTCTATAAAAAAGTATTTATATGGCTAAGATACTTTTACTTTACATCCATTACTGTTTCTAGCCTATGACCTGGGTCACTTTTTTATTCAAGCCATATATTTTCCACTACCGGCTTGTTAAGCCTGTCGTAGCTTCATATTCCTTATAAGACTAGGACAGGCACAACATCCAGTCCTCAGCCTTTAAATCATCACTGTGAAAGAGTAAACCCACATTTCACCATTGATACATTTTTCGGCCATGTTGGGAATCGAGCCCGGGACCCTTAGCTCAGTAGACAGACACGCTACTGACTGAGATAAGTTGGGTTAAAATACTTATTTTCCCGTAAGAAAACCTAAGTTAATCATATCAATTAAAAGAAACAATTTAATTTATTCTAAACCAATTTTATTTGTTTTAATACTACTGTCAAATGCTAATTGTGTGTATAAGCGACTTAATTTACATACTTTAAGTAAATAGAACGAGAAAGATAAATTCTGGAATTTACCTGGTGAAAGAATAATACTTAACCCAGTGAATAATTAATTATTGCATAAATATAATGGTAAAAAGATCATCATATTCTACCAAACAGCATAAATGAAATAATATATTCTATTACAGAAAAAAATTGAGAAAAAATCAACATCACTGTTCACCAAAGGGGGATTCATAAAATTTCAGGGGGTCTAGACCCCTGAACACCCAAATTATACGGCCTTGCATACACTAGGTGCTTAAGAAAAAATAATTACGAAATAGTTGTAACTGCATAAGTATTGAACTATTTTAACTTTTTAAATGGATATTCGAATATTGGAAACAGAGTTTATATTTTAAAATAAATTATTTTAAGGACAAGAGCGATAAGTATTCGACCGCCACTGAAGCTACAGTTCAATTTTAAAAGGAAGGGACATTTAGAAAATACAAACATATATTTTGCGGCCAAAATTAATAACATATTTCAAACGTGAAAGAAGATCACCTGATTTGCCATATAAATACGTGAAAGTAGATCCAGTAGATTTTATATTTGTCAGATAAGACCATTCCTATTAAAAGTTAACTGTATAATTGCGTGTTTTGTAAAGAGTAAAGTTAGTTTGTAAGTCATGTACCCATGAAATTCAATTTTAATGATAGTTCAAGTGCCAACAAACCGATTCACGAACTTATCTGTAATGTAACCCTCCCTCTTCCCTCGACAGTGGTACATGCTGAAAGAACCAGTGGTGTGGCTCGAAGCGGGGACTCAGATCTTCTTCTCGCTGGGCCTTGCGTTCGGCGGTTTGATCGCCTTCTCGTCATACAACCCCGTCAACAACAACTGTTACCGGGACGCCATCATGGTGTCCCTTACCAACTGTTTCACCTCCATGTTCGCCGGTATCGTCGTCTTTTCCATCATAGGTGAGAAGAAACACCGATGGAGTTGAGGGGTAGTGGAAGGAGATGCGATCCAAGGTCATATTGTTTCAGTGTTTTAACAACAACAAATTGGCAAAACACTGCACTCTTTGCTCTGACTCGTGAATTAAGGGTTGGATACCGACAGCTATCTCAAAATGGCGCCCGATCTTTAGTGATAACCCTTTAAGTCAGTGGTATTCAACTTTTTTTGTTCACGTACCCCCAGATATAATTTCTCATCAACTTTGTACTCCCAAAGATGTTACTAGATAATGCAAATTATACATATTATATAATCTACAGATATAATAAATAACATAAAAATAATGTATTAAATAATAAGTTTTAAATGATAAATATTTAAATGTGTATATTATATATAATATTTTACGTGCCCCCTAAGATGTCCTCACGTACCCCCGGGGGTTCACACACCCCAGGTTGAATACCACCGCTCTAAGTAAACAATCACCCCTTACCCTCTCCATTAAGTAGAGCTGTCAAATCTAAATGGGTTCACTGTATTCTAAAACATTGATCTTTCATCCATATTAGTAAATTTTTGTTACTGTGGAAGTAGAAACGAGAGAAACGTAATATTAATAACAATAACATTACACAAGATAGCAAAAAAAAAAAAACTTGTACAGTAATGTCCTGGCAACTGCCAGCAGTAGTCAGGCAACTAGCCGTCAAGACTGTCAGGTAGTCTATCCTTACTTTATTTCATTTGCTTTGTGCTTAACTCTGTGTGGTCTAGTGGTCAGAGTTCCTGGGCTCGTTCCCCGGCCCTTCCAGAACGGTTCTATGAAACCGGGGATCTGGAAAGGGGTCAAACTGAGACTTGTGATGACAAAAGAGGAGTGACTTGAATAAATAAGTCGCAGCTCGGGTGACCTGGTGGTCTAGGGGTAAGGTGTCAGACTTCTGTGCTGGGGGCCCGGGGCTCAATGCTCGGTCCCGGCACAGATTTATCTGATTGCCAAACCCTTCCTTCACCTCTGACAAGACGTGTATTAATCACAACTTGTGAATGTGAGGAATGCCAGGCCTCCACCGTGGTTCGGATCCCACGTTAAACTGTAGGTCCTCCATTTTCATCTCACAATCACTCTACCATTACACATTAGCGTAAGTGCGTACAGCCCAAATGGGTAGTAAGAAGCGGTGCTAATAATAATAGCAATAATAATAATAATAATAAGTATCAGCTCCAGTCTTTTAACTTGAGATTAACAGCCGGAGTGTTCATTGTGCTGACCAAATGACACCATATATCTGCGAATGTTGGCGCTATCATCGCACACGGCAGCGTCCTCTCGGTTGGTATAGCTCGCTTGCGGGCTTACGCCATGGAGTTTTTTTTGTGCTTAACTGAAATGTAATACTCAAATAAAGTGCACACTGGTCAGAGAGATAACTCCGATTGTGTTCTAATCTAACTTTAAACAACAAAAATCAATTCAAAGCCACCGGCGTTCTACTGTGTAGGTTTTAAAGCGACGATGATCTATGAACTGCTGCCTGGACGACAGGAACGCGACTCTAATGTCGTTGTTCGGGACCTCTGCCTTGGAACCAACAGCGCTGCCTCCTGAAGGAAGCCCCATCACCATTCAGAACGTCAACGGTAGCTTGGAGACAATCTTCATGCCTGTATTACCAGAGTGCGACCTGCAGAAAGAACTCGACAACGTAGGTCAATTTACTGAGTCAAGTTAAGAACAAATGTTTTTGTATAACATTTAAATAGAAACCTAATATTTCTTTTAAAAAACAACAACTTAGGGTTTATTTCCTAATAAGCAGCCAACATGTATGACCATCCCTGCTTAAACTGTTTTCTCACGCGCATCAGTCCTGCGTGATCATAGCTCTCAAATAGTGATCTTTTTCCGACTCAGTGAGTAAAAACGATGATTTATCAACTTTATTTTCTGCCAGAAGACACTGAGGATGTTGGAATATTGAAATTATGTCTATACTAAAGAAATAAATATAGTTTATAAAGGAAAATGTTATGGCTGGGCTCTATAAATCGTATAAGTAAATTCTCCACTAGTAGTCCCTAAATTTCATTCACTCTTTTCAAAATCTTCACAACCACTTTCCCACCCGCACCATCTAGGAGATCTCCTCCACTAGTAGTCTTTAAATTTCCCACCCTGTATAAGGCATCTTCCGTACCCGCAAACAATATTTTGAGTTCAATAAAGTTGAAACATTTTGTTTAAAACATCATTTTGTAAAATTCAATTTAACAAGATCATCCCTAAAGTTTTTTTTTCTAACGCAACTGGGGCTATAATACCCATCTACTACATTCTGACCTTGACGTTACATCTCCTGCTTTTGAGCTAAGTAGATACTAATCCTCGTCCTATTCTAGTTTAAATTCTAAACTGCTCTCAGAATTTAAGAATCAAATAGCCAAAACTATTATTTATGCTTTAGTGAGGATTACTCCATCTAGATATCATATTCTGAAAATTGAAAAATGACACCTGGACAAGCGAATCGAACCCGGGACCTTTGGCTAAGTACGCCAATGCTTTAAACACTGAGTTATCCAGAATTTCCGTGTCTAGATGTACTTTTAAAATTTTCAGAATATGCTCTCAAAATTGTTTGGAAAATGTTCCAAGCTGTTCAACAGCTATATCTAAAAGTATTCACACTTTTTATATTTTAGTTAATTTTACAAAAAAAAACTTAAATGGAATTTAATATATATTATTTTAAAATATGTATCATAAAACCACCAGTGTTTGATCAGTTCGTAGAATGTCTGACTTTAAATAAGAAATCGTGCTTTGTTCCGAACCGATTGAAATTTTGAGTAATATTTACACAATGTGTTTTTTTAAATACTCTTTACAGATAAATATTGATAAAGTATTTTATCCTTTCTTATGATTTTTTTGTATATGGTTAGCTAGTTTAAAACATCAACAGTCAAAATTTGTGTCATTCTAATTTTTTTTTAATTGTAGCAAAAGCCTTCTTATTTTACTGCCTAATGTAATTGAAGCTAATTAATCAAAGTTAGCTTAATGAATTTGTTGAAAAAGATTGCTCTAATGTAACTCAAAATCACGAATATTGTCCTCAAAATATGTATTTTTTAAAGTTTAGATACAATGCACAAACCCAGACGTGAAAAAAATTTCACATTTTCTTTAAAAGTGTTTTTCCCCCTTCCCAGTCAGGTTCAGGCACGGGTCTAGCGTTCATCATCTTCACGGAGGCAATCAATCAGTTCCCAGGGGCTCAGTTCTGGTCCATCTTGTTCTTCCTGATGTTGTTCACGCTCGGGATAGACTCGCAGTTCGGGACTCTGGAAGGAGTCGTCACCTCCATCGTCGACATGAAGCTGTTCCCTAATCTGCGCAAGGAGATCCTCACAGGTCTGTCACCTCTGCTTGGTGTTATCTCATGTAGTCCAGGTGAGAGAATATTGCGCGTCTGGGATCACGCTTAGCCCAGTTGGTGGAAAGATTATCGAGTACTAATATTATACCTTTGTCCAAGGGATTCCCTAATGTACTAATCGTACATCCTTTCCGTGGAAGCTCTTTCCATGTACCGATGAGATGAGACGATGGTGTGTGAACCAGTAAAATCACTTAAACCTAGCTTAAGCCTGACTAACCAAACTCTGGTGATCGTTGGAGTACTTCCCTTTTCAGGAACAATACCAAACCTGCCAGCCGGGATTCGAACCCAGTACCTCTAGGCTCATAACCAGGTGCACTGACCACTACGCCATGAGGTCGGTTTGTATTCCTAGTATGTACTGCTCTTTCTGTTGCTGTTCACACTCGGGAGGCTGAAGGATATAGTCACCTTCACTACATATGTGTGACGCTGTTCCCTAACTATGATTATGTTATGATATATTTCTTTTAAATATTAATATAAAAAAATGAAATTTCACGTTTTTACCGGACATGATTTAACTTCAAAAATGTTTGCAAAGGATTAACTTCAATTATGAAGAAAGTGATGTATCACTCGTAAGAATAAATTAAGTAACTGGTTGTATTTTTTTTTTAGGCCTTTATAAACTTCCAAATCTTCCTTACAAGTTTAATTACCTTTTAAAAAAGATTTAACAATCAATCCTCTGGTCGTTCTGTTAATTTTTCACTGTGAAAAAGGTAAAGTCCAATTTCCATAAGGATATATGTTTTGGTCATGTCAGGGATCACACCCAGACCCCTTAGCTCAGTAAGCAAAGTGCCACTGACTGGGCTAAAGTGTCGGACTTAAAGATATGACTGAAACTATCAATATTAATAAAATGAAGATTTTGTGTCTGTCATGAGCGTTAAGCAATATCTATTGCCCACAGAGGTCTGATATTTAAATGTTAGTGACCCCTGTGTACAAATATGTGTACCTCGAAGCCGGAATTCTGAAAGGATTTTTTTTTTTAACTAATTAAAAACTGGGTTTGAAGAAAAACAAATTCTGTCTGAATCAAAGGAAAAAAAAATGCAAGGGTTAGCCACGCAATCCACGGGCAACCCTTTTAAGCTCATAAAATATAATATCTCCATTATTTGGGTATTTTTCAGGTGTGATTTGCCTAATTTGCTGTGGCATCTCGATGGGTTTTGCCCACGGCGCAGGTAGCTACGTATTCGTTCTCTTCGATAATTTCAGCGGGAATTTTCCACTGCTTATCATAGCCTTCTTTGAGTGTATAGGTGTTTCATACGTTTATGGATTAAAGAGGTGAGTATTTTCAATGTATCTTATATAAGTGTTTTTTCCTTAGTATCAAGCAAATTACAATACATTGTAAGAAAACTTCTAAGCGCACTTACTTGAGTGCTGAAGTAGGTGTTGCACCTTGTCTTTGTCAGTAGCACGCCTGTTTATAAGAAGAGGAGGTAGACAGTTGAATTATAACAGGGCGTAAGCTCCATTTATACCGAGCAGCAATAGAAAGCCTACCCTGCTTGGTTCCACTCCGGCTTAACAAATGAAATATGGCCATAGTGTAATCAATCAGGATAAACGGAGAGCATATAAAACAAACTATATGTATACAGGGTTGAACTAGATACCAGGCTATGTAGCTACACTGCTGAAAGAGTTTACATAAACCCGATCATGTGGTTGGATTAGAATAAGATTTTCATAAGCCAGACTAATTGGCTACATGATCTAATTAGAATAGGATGCTCATAGATCAGATTAATTGGATACATGGTCGAATTATAATAGGGTGCTCATAAGCTTGAACTAATTGGACACATGGTTGAAATAGTAGTGTGTACACTCCGCTCACCCTGAACGGTACCAGGCTTACCTTGACGTATTACACTATGACTGGATCTTATAAGCTAATCCATACTGGAACCATGCAAGGTAAGCATGATACCCTCCAGAGTAAACAAATGGTACCAGACTAAGGGTGGTTCGCAATAAACGAGGCTGAGTGTTATTTAAGGGTTAGTGTACCTTAAGTGGCGAAAGCTGCTCGTTAAAAAAGATGCGCAATAATTTTATCAATAAATGGCGCCTAATCATGAGTGGAGCTTTAGTGCCGAGTTGGAGCCTGGGAGTAAAACTACACTAAAAATATAGTAAACTTCACCCTCGTTCTTGAGCGTCACCCTATTTGTAAACATATCGTTACTCCAGGTTCGCGGACGACATCGAGCTGATGACGGGCAAGAGGCCTGGCCTGTACTGGCTGATTTGCTGGAAGTACTTGTCCCCGTTGGCTATGCTCTCCATCCTGGTGGCCAGTATCGTGGAGATCGCCATGGACGGGAGCGGTTACCCCGCGTGGGTCGCCAGCAAGGGCACCAGCGAGAGGCACGAGTGGCCGGTGTGGGCCCTGATCCTCATCGCGTTCCTCGTGCTCATCTCCGTGCTGTGGATTCCCGTCGTCGCTTTATGCAGGTACGAGGCTTCAATTGGCGTTAACCCGTTTCAGTCGATAAATGATGCACGGTGTTAGACTGGGCTGCCAATGACGGGAAGATCGGGGTTCGAATCCCGGTCGGGATTTACTAAGGGGTTTCCCATTATATTTCCAAGCAAATTCGGGTAGCTTCCCTCTAAAATTCTTCCTTCCTTATCCCTACCCTATGAGAATAATTGTCATACATGCGTACATCCTGAACAGTAAGACGCGGGGATTTAAAAAAAAAACTTACATTCGACACTCAGATCTTCGTGTTCGTGTGTGTGTACCCATCCAGGCTAGACGCATGTTAATTATGTTAATCGAATAGGAAGGAGGGAGGTATAAAATCAAAATAAGTATCAGTATCTGTGTGGAGGTAATAGAGAACCATTCAGTAAAAATTACCATCATTACCCCCGACTAGGATTTAATATCCCGAATTCCTCGTGACGGGCAAACCAGAATATATGAGCGTGGCACTTAGTCCACTAGTGCAGGGACCTTGCATACGTAAATAAAAAATGTGATCTACTCACAAACTTGTTTATTTGTTGTGAATACTAATAACCCATAAAAATCTTGTAAACACCCTTTGTTCATTCTTAGGTCTGGGAAACTTTTATGGTCATTTGTAAAAAGGTTTTATGTAAGATCTTCATCTGTTTGAGTGTTAATTTGACACGTTGGCTCAATCGTTAACGCGTCTACTTACCGAGTTGAGAATCCTGGGCTCTATTCAAAATATATATAATTAGTGAAATTGGGCCACTCCCTTTTTGAGGTGCATTTTCCTAAATGTTCTTCCCAAAAAACAGCTTGTTTATTCTATTCCCTTTATGTAATACCTTCCTCCTGTATATAGCTATTATTATGAACATACGGATAGCCTGGACGGGTAGTAGGACGTGGTGAATGCTGGTCCTGGATATGTGCTGTGATGTTGCAGGGCGTGTGGGGTGGTCATCATAGACGACAACGACAAGGCGTGGTTCCCCGCGGAGGACCTACGAGAGTTCCACGGTATAGTGCCGCACACCGTCACAGCCTCCGAGAAGATGCTCTTCTGCATCCGAGAGGACGGCACGGAGGGTTTCTGCTGCCCCACGGGCGGGACGGACGAGGACGACACTTAGTGAACCGGTCTCGACTATCCGCCCTAGTTCACATAGCACCTGGCGTGTCGCGCTTCTGTTGTTTTATGATGGCAACTACTTCCCTCCCCTCTCCCAGCCCCATGTACCGACAAAGAACGAAGTTAAGATCATTGTAGAGGTCAATATTGAATGGATTGTTGTTTGAGGATGCCGCCTATCTGAAGGGTTGTGGTCGTTCTTAATTAGAATGGCTGTTCTGAAGCTCAAAAACCCCTAAAACCACTCTAATTTTTTTTAAGTATTTAAAGTACACTTTCTGAAACAACTGATAATATTAGCACACGACTTATAAATGTAAATTTAGAACAGACATAACAAACAGTCCCCTGCCATTAATTAGTCACTATGAAAGGGGAAGCCCACAAATCACCAATGATACATTTTTTGGTCATCCCGGGAATTAGACTTGGAGACCCTTAGCTCGGTAGGAAGGCACACTACTAATTGAATAAAAATAATTTGTTGGGACCTTATTTAAAAAATCTCTTTGTTTGAAGAAGGCTAGATCTATGTTTATAACCGTTTATCTTAATCTCAGAACTACAGTAATGCCGCGATAGCTTGTTGAAAATAAATGACTGTTATATTTTTTTAATGTTTGTTTATATACATTATTAAACTTAAAATTAAAGTGTATTAATACCAAATATTGTCCTCCCATGAATAATAAACACCTTCTTAAATAATGCGTGATTTCTGAGCGTCTGAAAAATCATCCCTGTACATCAGTAGGCGGCCCCCTTACACAAATATTACATTTGATGTTGAAAAAAAAGGGTTGCATCAATTATTGTAACGTGTTTAACTTGGGAGAAATTAAATACTTTTTAATGTTAAACTGCCATCATAGAAAAAAATTAACCCTACACAAGCGCGAGGTATTAAAAACTGATTCGACATTATTGTACCAGCCACAATTTTCGTTGATTCCCAATAATCTTGACTGAACTCTTTACAATAGAGTGTTAATATAAATAGCAATAAAGAATGAGTGTATACATAACACAGCGAAACTCTTTGAATACCGTTTGGAACACACCAACATGAAAGGCCTATGATAATTATTATACAATGTGTTTAACATATTATTATATTATATAGCAATGCCTAAACTGTACATCCCTTTAAAGTTTTGACGCACGTATTTTTTTATAATTTTTTGTTGGCAAGAATGAGAGGCTCACATGAGGAATAATATTTTGTACTATGTAACCTGTCTCAAAATGAATAAAACTTATATCATTATTTAATGTACTTAATGTCCAATAGGAACGGTCAATTACAAAATAAAATAGCCTGTGGCTGTTGCCGAATCAGTTTATACTACCGTTAGAGATATTTAGTAAATGTATATGTTAAATAGGATCACAACCTCTATAAATAACCCCATAAAGTATGAAAGCGTGCACAATATAATATAATTCTGTTAATATTTTATTAGGATTACAAATACTTTATGAGGGGCCGTCCATAAGTTGCTTCACAAAATATACTGTCTCAAAAGATTTAAAATACCACGTTAAATAAAACATAATTCTTTGAAAACTATCTGGTAAATTTCAACATTTTGTAAATATAAATTGAATTAAAATGGTTTAAAGTATTGAAAGTATCTTTTAACACCTGCCTGTTTTTTATTTCATAATTATTTTTAATTATGTCTTAATTTTAGTAATTATTTGAAGTTGTTTATTTATTTCAAGAATTTTTATTTAATTTTTGTTTTTATTTATTTTTCCAGTTCAATTGTTTACTTATATAGGATGGTTGTGAGATATTTTACTAATATAATATTATAAATATACTTTTAATTTTAATTTGCAGAAAATCATTAAAATTTGAAAAATATTTTTCAAAAATATTATCATGTATAAAGTTAGATATAAACACACTACAAAGTAACGACTTTAATTCATATGAGAGGTTTTTACATTCTAACTTTATATTTTATTGTTTCAAATACGCCCAAACATAAAATTATCACCCAAATTTTTAGTTTTATAAAAGCTATAAAATGTAAACATTTATTTAACTTCGAATTTAATTTCACAAACACATCACAATTTTTTTTTTCAATACTTGATTGAAACATGTCTCTCAGAGAGCCGTGTTTAAATTATACCATCAAGAAACATAAACAAATAATAAAGCCTAAGGTTTAAATACAAATTATCTTTAAAAAAATATCTCAATGTATAGAAAAATTAAATCCTTTGAAGGGGAAATATTGATAAAGCTTGATTTACAGCAAATAAGGTTGCCTTACTAATAAGCCATCACAAGCCAACGGTGTTTGGTTGTAAATATGTTTCCAATCATCACTTGTCGGTGTGAATCAAGTTAACACTAATAATAATTGTGATTTATGCACAGCTCCTAATATAATAAGTTTTGAATTTCCCTCTAGTCTAGTTGAAATGTGCAACAGGCAGTTTAAAAAGTCACCCATTATATTTAGTTAAAATTAAATATTTATGCTGCAGATATGTGTAACAAGCCTATGTGCGTCACATATATTACTTGCATGCAAGCCAGTTATGTAATAATTCAACGTTTTACATTTTTTATTTAATCTAGAATCATTGAACTAATCAGACTAAAAGTTAAGGTAGTTTCATCTTAAGGTTTTCAAGAGCAATCACCAACATATACCACATAATTTTATTTGAATACTGTCATAGACTACCCATGATTATTTAAAAACATTATAATTAGTGTGATATGAGTAATGTTGTTATGTTGTATTTATTGAGATGTTAAAATATACTGAAAACTTTTTATTTGGTTATAAAGTTAAAATATATTTATATAAAGTAGATCAAAATAAGACAAAACGTTATCAAGTTAGAAGGGTTACCCTTACTACAGTTAATATTAAAGATAAAAAGTAAATAGAAGCGTAAAGCAACCAAAAACAATATGTCCCTGCTTAATTAAATGTTGAAAGGTGATGTGTTGCACAATATTTTAAATATAACTTATGAAATCAAAATTATTATTTTTTCTAATTTATGGCACCAAAAGAAATGTGTATATCTTGGTGAGTGGACTGTGAAACGATAAGAATATCCATGCTTCAAACTAAAAACAAATTTGTAGATATTTGAAGCGACATTGACAATAATTTTTAAATAGAGATCTGATAAAAAAAAACTTAAAAGATAATTTTTGGCCTTCTATTAATAGCATTCGTTATAAAATGTTAACACAAAATATATAATAGTCTCACAGGAAAAAATACCTATAAAAAGTAATTTGATGTAAAACAAGAATAAGACAGTTTATAATATAACTGTGTAGATTTTTGTGAGAACTTATTTGAGGAACACTTTTTTAGTGAATCTAAAAGTGGTCTAGCTTAAATGAAAAGTGAGGAATATTCACTTTAAATATGTAATTCAGTTTGAGAGTTATTTACCAATAGATCTGTTTGTTAGATTTGACAATTTAATGCACACGATTAAAGATGGAAACAATAAATTTAATAAATTAATACAAAGATGTTACATAATCAGTACTCACAATAAAAGCAAAATCTACCATGTGTTCATATTATCTAAACACTCCTAATGTAATTATTATTATTCTATGCCATATGTAAATAATAGTTGAGTCGGAATTGTCCTATCCTTATAAATTAATTTTGTTTTTCAAAGAAAAATATTACTTGTATTTTATTGTTTTGACTATGTGATAGAATTAATCATTTACACTGGATACAGTATTATGTTTAATTATTCAAACTAGAACTTCTGATAAATATGTTGGATTGTTTTAAAAAGAAAAAATTCAACATCTTTGTTTTCTGTGCAAAATAGTGTTGCGTACGAGATTTTAATGCTTTCAACTAGATGGAAAATATAATTTGTATTATGTACTTGCCAGGTACTTTGTATTCATATATGTTATTAAAACTTATATTAAATTACATTGTTATAGTAATCTTATATAAAAAATATCCATTGATGTTTTCAAATTTTAAGATAATTTTGTGATACTCTAGGAAAATCAAAGTGATATTCATTATTATGATCAAATGTTCTGATTCTTTTTTTGTATACAATAGTGGTTGACAATAATGTCTTGATGTCTCATTATTAAATATTTAACATAATAATTGTGGATTTGAGCTAGAACAAATATTTGTTACCTAGACAGGACATTGTAAATACTTACCCTAACCACTACTATCTTAAGAATTGTGAGTGACAAGGTAGCACTGTGAACGAATATTAAACCTTGCAATTTAAATTCAACATGGCCGTGGCTACATTTATACTGGTAAACTATGTGTCGAAAAGTTAATATCTTCTATAAAAAAATTAGTTTTAGATGTGATGATTTATTTTTATTTCAATCAAAAATAATAAGTAAACTTGGAAAACAAATTTGCATGATTAAGTTTAAAAAAAAAGGTTTAAAAACGCAAACCATTGACACGTGTAAGGAAAACAATAATTTCAAAAATCCCTTTGAAAAAATTCAAGGTGTCCATAAATTATTCCCCTCCATCGTAAGCCTTAAGAAATTCGTTGTTTTAAGAGATATCTGATTTACTAAAGTATTGAATGAACTGTAATACTTTACTCAATTAAAACAGAAAATTCTTAAGTTGTGTTAATAATCATTGCAAACCATTTGGATACAGCTCTTAAGATAACGAGGGGATAAGGTTGAGGGGGAGTGATTTATAAACACCCTGTATTATTCATTTATATTTCTTGTGTGTATTTGTGCCTAGACAAGTCTGATAATGAAACTAGAACTAAATCTGTGATTAGGACTTAAAGCCTTCTCCAAAATGTCGCACACACATAAGTGGCTTCCTTGTCTAACTGTAGCTGTGATGTGAGTCACCGGTGAAAGAATTTCTCACTCCCATAAAGTAAATGTACCTGTAGTTAGACAAAAAACAGAGAAGAAGAAGATATATCTCTTGAAAACAATTCGTGTTACTCCACTGAATGGCCTATCTATGATTAACAGTCAACTGAAATGTTCACAACTTTGATACAACCAACAAACAAAACTAATGGTATGCAATCAAATTGAGTGGTGTTTTTTTTTCAGATTAGATTTGACAAAATCTTAGTAAATAAAATGTAGGTAATAAACTTGCATAAAATAAAATAAGTTATTTTGTTATCTATAATACTTAGTCGGTGAACTTAATAGCGTTGAGATGTATCTATTGAGTGGAGAGTAGTACATTTTGGTAACGCAAGTTGAGGGCAGTGTTTTTGGAGTTTTTTTTATAACAACATTTTTTTATAGGCAAAATAAATAAAATAATGCTCCAGTGGAAATATAGAGTTTAATTTTATTCACACAGTAACTTCAGCAGTTCTTGAACATCTGTCATAAGCATAGTGGCATTAGATGAGGAATTTTTTAAATGAAGAAAAAAGTTGTCATGAAATTCCAGTGTGCCCTTGACAGATATTCAAATAACTACAATTGTTGATATCACCATGTGAAGAAAATTAAACTCTATGTTTATACTGGAGAACTATCCGATTTGTTTTGACAAAAAAAAAGTTTTGATACCAAAACCCCCAAAAATACTATCCTTAATTCGTGTTCCCTTCCCTCCAACCTTAAGTGTTGTGACTCAATAGAGTGATACAAAAGACCAAAGTTGATTATGATACCAACAAATAAAAGAATTAGGGAGATAAAAAATTTTAAACTAAAGCTAAGCTTCCTTATTTAGATCCAAGTTTGCCGAGTAATTAAATAATTAGGATGTTTGCGATGGTTAATTCTTTCTGTAAAAAAAGTAATTAAAAAACTTGTTTTTTTTCAAATAGTTCTTAAATTATTTGGAATTTTGGTTTTACTATAAAAATCTATTAGTTTTGATTATAATAATAAATATTGTGTCGAGGTGCCGCTAAACATCATAAAAATATTATAACTTTATAGATACATTATAAAATATCATAAAAGTACTAAACTAATAAAATTCAACTAAAGCATATTTATATTTAAAAGCATATTACTTTTTAGACTACCAAAAAGCAACTTGTACCAAGATGAGTAGTTGAAAAAGGCAGTGGAAAAACATTTCCTATATTGTCTAAATTTCCCCCCTTATGAAAATGTTAAAAATAATTACTTTTATCTGACTGAAAATCTCAAATGAGGAAGGTTTGATGACATAACAAAAAGACTTGCTCCAGGTTTAAGTCATTATTTAACATTATAATTTAAAATAGTTGCAATATGATGGCAGTGAAATATTTCGCTGTCATAGAAATACTTAGAAATGTATCCCAAATGAAGGTGATTTTTTTAAGAAAATAAAAAATAAATTGATTGAATTGAAGTTATACTCGTATTTAAATGTATTTATTTATAATTTGGATTTAAAGAAATAGCAGTTGACAACAGTCAAACGTTTAGTTGTTATGAAATTGTAAGCAATTTAAATGGTCAAAGAAAAAAGTGGAATATTTAAGAAGATACCAAATACATCGATTTTTATTTTAATCAGCCTATTATCTTATGTACGGATTACAAAATAGTGAGTATTGGGTCTAAGTAAAGCTCCCCTTTATCGTAGAAATGTCTGGGTATGTATTGACCTAACAGTATTATATCTAAGTTAGTATGTGTCAGATAAAGAAGGATATAAAAAAAACTATGATTAGTAACGTGACATTGAAAATTCAACGAATAGTTTTGCTTTCCCTATTCTCCTTGAATTATTCGAACACCTAACTTTGCAACCACAGATAATTTGGATTGTTAAAATATCCACCATGTCAAATATTTATCATATTCAATATATGCTATTTTATTATGACTTTATCATATCCTAAATATAATCATATCGAAATAATTATCACATATCATTATGTATTCATCACATAAATCCAATTTATCATTATATAATTTATGTGTAACACATATTATTATGAAACATATGTAGATTCCTCAAATCCATTCAAGAACCAAATTTAATCTGCCTCTTTTCCCCTTATAAATGCTTTATGTGTTAAATGAAATGTATTAAACTATTTAAAAATAAATCAGCTATAGAAAAAGGTTTGATAGATGTGCAAAATTAAAAAAAAAAAGTTTACCAAATTTATGATGTGCTTGTGTAAGTTACATTTTCAGAAACTATGTTCACAGAGGAATAATGGTGCACATAGCACTCTAAAGCTGAACCTTTTTTTCTCAGAGTTGTTCACAACATCAACATTTCACCAAAAACCAATCCAAATTTGTGATTTTTAAAAGTTATAGTATTAACACGCAACATTATTCCTACTGATGGTATAGTTAACATTGTATTACAATACAAGTTTTAATTTATTTTTAAAGAACCATACAAAAATTACCAAATTTATTAAAAGTATATATAAACTAACATAAACGCAATGGTATCTAAAAAAATGTTTAAAGTAAATTACGCAAGGAAAGATTTGATACAGCCTAAGTCATTTTTTCATTGAACTGTAGTGTTTTTTAAATATTTCTTATGAAAAACAACTAGCTATTGTAAATGTTTGTGTTAAATTATCTTTTTCAAAGTCTTCCTCGCCTCCTGTACCTTACTACACTCTTTTCATCATCTAAGAGATAGTCTTACTACCAATTTTTTGAATGTGATACACGCCACTTTAGAAATGGCAACCTATGACAATAATTGTAAATATTTGCACCTTTTACCTTATTTATGTAGAAGTAAGACTCTAGTAACCCCATCAAATGTCACAGAAACATGATGTGATTGGTCATGTCCGAATACACAATGATGTACAAATGCAATATTTTCTCCTATTTTTAGTTTAAAGGAAATATATACATATGACACTACACAAGGACTGGACACAGTCATTAATAGACAACTTACCCAATATGAAGGGCTAGCTAGCACACTAAATTAAAATGTGTGTGTGAACTCTGAGAATATCCCAAATTTATAGAAATAATAACATGTAATCCGTTCCATATGATTAAAACAAATAATCTAATTTTCAATGTGAGTATATTAAATCTACGAGGTGCAATATGTTACGTGGTTTACTGTACATTCTCATCACAATTAAAGAGAAATCTAAAATAAAAGTTGATTATTTTATATTCATTCTGAAAGTAGTATTTTTTTAAGTCAAATACTGTGTGATTTTCAAATCAATTTAATAAGTAACACAATATATTTAAACTTGAACTGTCACCAGTAAGTAATACACTCACTATTCGACAAAGAAATATATTTTAAAGCAAAGTTCCAAAATATATGGTATTTTTATTTTCATATTTAAAATGTTCGGTAGGTATGTATGAATAGTCTATATGAAGAAATACAAGAACAAATAGTTTTTTATTTATTAATTTTAGTGAATTCAATTAATTTTTCTCTAGTTCACCACACAGAATTGTACATGCCATTGCAAATCAAGTGGTTTTTTTTTCAATACCAAATCCTCAGGAAATATGTATATTATTAGAAAATTGTATTTTGTTTCCAAGACTGAAAAATTATTATTTATTTTGGTGTTAGCTATGAATGGGGTTACTATTGTCATCAAATATTAATAATTATATTATATTAATTATTACTGTTGTCTGATTTGTATCCTACTCAGGTTAGGAACAGACAATAATCTCAATGTTTTTAAATAACACCCGACACCTGTATTTTACTAAGAATTAGATGTTCCGTGTGTAAAAATATTTTCAGCAGGTGGACACAACATTAAAAAAACCCATAAAATACAATATTTAGGTCGTTGCACAAGTTAAATGCTTATGGTAAAGGCTAAGTTTTGTAGTTTTAATAGCTACACACTGATTTTGGTATTAAGTCCGTTCTGGAAGGCCTTATTTCATACCAGAATTTTACTGTATTGTAATATTTTAGTAGGTTAGAAGATCTTCCAGAACGGTAGAAGGAATTCCAATCTGTATTGCTTTTTATCCTACTAAAGTACGATTATAGAGTAGGATTCTGTTACGAAATAAGGCCTTTCAGAACGTACTTCTTATCAAAATAATGGTAAATACCTTTTCCCCCATTATAAATGAGTAAATTAAAAATAAATTCTAGAAATGTCTAGTCATTCATCCTTAGACTGCATTTTAATTCAACCTCGTTAAGGGATTTAGGGAAGGTAGGTTTCTTAACTCAAGAGCCCAAATCACGGCTGATTAACCGAGAAATTAAATACAATACTACGCTCAAACTAAAAAAACTCGTCCAAGTATAGTTTCCTGGGTAATTTTTTTGAAAACCGTGACATTGGAATTAATTTAACAGATTTTATATATCGAGTAAAATTTAGTACCAAGGATCAAAGTAAAATAATATACATAGAAAGTAGAACCACTAAAATTTTGGAAGAAGTACATCCCAATGTTCTATATATATAAAAAAGAGACATTTCAAGATAAAGATAATAGTGAAATGAATCTATTAATTTTATCCCTGAAGATTAAGAAAGTCTACACGTCCGGGTATAAACTAATTTTATTATCTGACAGATAGGAAAGTTACTATATTTACCCTCGCGTATTCTTACATCAAGTCATGTTGTCTACAGTGGTAATTTTTAAAATATCAATCCATATAAAATAATACAAATAATATAGAAAAATGTTATCAATATTGAGCATAATAAATATGTTTGTATTTTGTAAAAAGCTCTTTCTAGGGAAATTGGACTTTAATATGTGTACACGTGATGAACTGTTATTTATAACAATAATTATTATTATCTCTCCAAACCCAACGATTCGACATTCGCCTTTCCTTCACATAAAAATTGATGGAAACAGAACTTAAATGCACAATGTTGGCTTGTGATTTTCAATGTAACGTGTGTAATATGTTGTGTTTGTGTGTGCTAGTAATTATTTTGAGAAGCTATAAAATTGTAAGTATTTTTTAAAAATGTGGAAAAAAAACCATCCTGCTATTCAGTAAGTTATTATTTAAATGTATAGCTCGGAACAAAGGTTATATTTATGTTTATAGTTTCATAAGTACACTTTGTAACTGACAAAATGTTGCTTATAGTTCAATTTAGAGGCAGTAATATAAACTTAAATTAAATTACCTATATTCAAAAGCTGTCACAAGTACAGGCGGATAGGACCTTCGAGTTAATGCGTCAAAATACTTACCACTGAGCTACTTATGAAGTAATATCTCCTGACAAAACCAAATATAAATCATTATTTTATGCCAAGTGTGTACATTTGCAGGGATGCCAATATTTTATTACTGTATAATTCCCCGTTATTTAGTGCTTTCCAGAAGGAATCACAATTTTTCCAGGAACTTTATTTTTGAGAGAGGGATTAAATTTTGTCCTGTCAAAAAATGTATAGTGTGAAATAATATGCCATTGGTGTTTGGAACAGAATCATTTGACCTTGATACAAAGAGTCATATGGATAAATGGAGCCAAAAATACTTCTGGGATTGGGGGGTTCAAGGAGGAGTTGCTAAAATTTCAATCTTTGTTATACACTTAATATTTAATGACTTGATTATAGGCTGCACAATGGTTTTAGAAAGGTCATAACAGTGGGGTGGTCTAGAGGGGTACGGAGTGTGGGAATACATTGTTTTTTTTTATATTAATACAGTATATACTATTGAATATTGCAGTTAGGTGCCCAAAATTCCCAGGTGGGTGATGACCCTAACATAGACGTCTAGAATCACAATATAGTTGAAACCATAAAAAAAAGTACCAATGTATCAAGGTTGACATTTACAAGGCCGTTTGTACAATATAATTTTGTAGAGTGGTTTAAGTAGGCAAAAATACACAGGTGTGTGTTGATTTATGTGGGAAGTAACTGAGGTGGGGATAGTAGACCTCAAAATAACACAAAAAGTCCTCATGAACATGTGTCCTATGTTGGATGGTTCTCGAGATAAGGTCGTCCAAGTTTCTGCAGGAATTGTTACTAGCACTACTTTATACACCCCTGTTACACCTTTTGTAAGTGACGTATCACTGGTGATACACAGACAGGGCTACATATACCCTAACAGGATAGTGATATTAACAATTCCAACAGAAACTTGGAAGGCTTTATCTCAGGAATCGTCTAACATAGGACATACGTTCATAAGGACTTTTCATGTTATTTTGAGGTGGACTATCCATCCCCCAGTTAATTCCCACATAAATCAATACACCCTGTATATAACACACACACACACACACACACACACACACACACACACATAGCTAGCTTTAAATAATTATTGATTATTTATCATAGGCATAGTTCAGTGGTTAGACAGTTATAGCACTCTAAACGAAATGTCCGGGATTCATTTCAATTGCCACATCCACGAGTCATTTTGAAATATACATTTGGATAAATACTTTTGCGTGACTAAACTCAAAAAAAAATATGTCAGAAATACACATGAATTAATGTTATGTTTCCATCATAGAACAATCGAATTAAAATATATAAGTAATTGTATGTTTATACAATTTTATTCTTACCTAATTGAAGAAAAATGTAAAATATTTTTGTTTCCCCATGAATCATAAATTGATCAAACTATATATATATTTTTAAAAGGTTGTTTTGTAAAAATTCAAATATTAACATTACCTTTAACAAAGTTGTGAGTAAAGTTATGATTTCAAGCCAAAAGTCAACCAAAGCTTTGTATCAAAAATAAAATTTGATGGATTATATAGCTAAGTTATTATATTTGCTAGTTATGGTTATAGCCGCCTCTAAATCTCATATTATTTAAATTGAAAGATGACACATGGACACAGGAAGTGAACTAAGCCAAAGGTCCTGGGTTTTGATTCCCGTGTCCAGGTGTCATTTTTAAGTTTAAAGAATATACAAAATAAAATTTGTTCAAAGCTAATATAGATAATTGAATTACAGTGTTATTAATTGATATACTTATAAAATATATTAACAATAATATTGTAAAATGCTGTAAGAATTTTTTACCAGGCATACTTGATGTTTATTAACTGTTGCAATATTCAAAATAGTAACTATTGTAAATAATACATATTTTTAATTTTCAATTATTTAACCAGTAGGCAAGTTTAGCTAACATTATTTCATCAATTTATGAAAAATCAAAAAAGTAAAATTTAAATATTGATTTGAAAATTGAGCTCTATACGTATATATGTAAATAGTAATACCTAAAAGTGTGTACTACTTTGTATTTGTATTTTATGTATGATTAAAAAATATGTTCTAGCGTGCTAAAATAGCATAACAAAAATATAAATATTGTCAACATTATTTAACTATAAGAGTATAGAAGCATTATTAATGTGGGTTTTTTCAGTGATTTAATATTGTAAGGAGTAATTTTTAAATAGTAACATTCATTGCACATTTTGAACATATCTACGTAATGAATACGATTAAGTACATAATTGTATCTAAGTTACATCTGGAATAAAATAATGTGTCAAACGAAATTAATTGTATTAAACTAGTAGTATAACACAGGGATTACTAATCAATAATTAGTCGTAAAAATAATACTGTCACCGAAGATAACAGATAGGGAAAATGTACAAATAGCCTAGTGTGAAGAAAGGTAAGGCAATTACTGAGAAAAAAAGTACAAGTAAATGGCAAAATTGTGACACTTCTAGAATTATCACTAACAATTTCATTAAAAGATCAATTTAACTTTTCATTCAAGAAGTCACAATAAAAAAAAGCATAAGTCTCGAAGACTAAACTATGACTAAATTTAAACATCATAGATATAAAATCATGTTCACATATTATGAGATTAAAGTATGTGTTTTACGTTGCATAACATTTCGGGGGGTAGGGGAAATATGTGTGAAAATGAATAATGCCCAGTCCTTGTAAAAATTACCACAAATTTTATGTCATAACATAGTACCGACCCCAGTATAAAGCCAACCTGCTGGTCAGAGCTAACACTCATTAATGAATGAAGAATTGAATCCAATACTCCCCCCCCCCTCTATACCATATCCCTCCCTCTCATCTCTTAAATGAAAGTAATAATGTTGTTAAATTGTGAAAACACTTGGTGTGATCTGTACTGTACATAGAATATTATGGTTGTTGTTATTGTTGTTTAGTGTCAATAAAAAAAATGTTGTTGGCACAACACCAAATGTGAATTTTTATTTCTATATCCATAACTCATATTTCATATATTTTTTTGTTGCTTTCAGTGTCTCAGTTTTGTTACACCTTATTGAGGAGTCAGGCTTGATCCGGCGAAACTAGCTGTTGATTGTTTTTTGTGCACCGTGTATTACTAGGTGTCTGGGATAGTGGCATATTTTTTATTTAAAATGTTAAGCTAATTCCTTCCGACAATGATTCCCGAAGTTATAACTAACCAGTTTTTATAATTTTATTTTTAATGCAAGCTTATACAACAAAGATATAATAAAAAAATTTAAAATTTCAAATCAGGAAAAGCCGCAATTCCAGAAAATGACCATTTATTTCGACAAAAATTTTTCAAAGTTCCACCCAACATATTTTTTATATAAACATAAAAGTAAAGGTCTTAGAGTGAAGGAAAAAAAAACCTCCATGGTATTAGCCGGGAAGCGAGCTATACCGACCAAGCAGCTACCACCGTTAGCGATTATAGTGCCAATCTTTGCGGAAAGAGGGTGTCATATGGTCAGTACAACAAGCCCTCCAACCGTTAATTCAAGTTTTCTAGACCGGAGCTTCTACTTATTTATTCAAATAGCTCCTCATTTGTCCTCAAGAAGCTGCGTTTGACCCCGTTTCAGATTCACTGCTTCACAAATAAAGTTTTGAAGCACCCCCGGGACCTATGGATCTGTAGGCAGGAAATTTGACCCCTAGAACCACGAAATAAATAAAAGCGTGTAAGCTTACTATGAGATTTAATACAAGCCCGATGACTTGGACAAGCAAGAAAGTTGAATTATGCAATTATTCTCCTGGCCGTGACTCGTTTTAGCTAATACGGCGCATTTCCTCTAAAATTCTATTGAGCTAATCTCCACAGTCCACACCATTAATATTAACTATTAAAGTAGATCGGACAAATAAATATAAGATGCAGTAATTGTAAAATAAATATTTTTTTAAATAATCGATCTCTACAAGGGCTAATTTATCGAATCTAATGTGACTATTTTATTTGTGAAATATTGGAAGCTAAAATAAATATTAAAGAAAAATAAATATAAAATTATTATTTGTTATAAGCTCCTTGAAGCTCAGATAATTTATGTCAGTGTCTAAGAATAAAAAAATATTTCAGTAAATGTTTCATGTCAAGATAAGGGAATTTTACACCAAGTAGTTTTCCAACATTTCAGCTTATATTCTTAGAACTTAATTTTATCTTACAGACTACTAAATTTATTTTCGTTCAAGATGTCTTACTACCCATTCGGGATAGCCAAGTATTTATACTGTTGGGTTAATTAAGTCGAGGATTGTAATTTCTTTCTGTTTTGAACCCTCCTTTGTTGATTTAAGAATAATAATATTTAGCACCGCGTCTTACTACCCGTTCGGGTTATACGCTTAAGTACTAATTACTCTAATGGATTAGGAATTGATAAGGTTGAATTTAGAGGAAGTGAACCCGCATTTGCGTGGAGGGAGAGTGGAAAACCATTTAGGAAAAACCACCCCCAGTTCACCCGACCGAGATTCGAACCTCGATCTCCCCGTCCTCGGCGGTCGAGCTCAACACGACTAGCGCGTTAGCCAACTACGCCACCGAGGCGGGTATTTAAGAATACACCATTCATAGTGAGTGACCTTTGCGAAGACCAAATATTTATTTGTACCTCATTTCCCCACAAAGCTTCTAGTTCACCTGTTTAACCAGGTAAGCTTTGTGAGTCTGCACCCAAAAAAGGAAGAAGATGAATAGTGGTTAAGGCGGGAGTGTGGGGGAAGTGAGAAAAGGGCAATTTGTTTTTTGAAGTTTTTATAGCAAAACTTTTTTATTGGCCAAAATGAATAAAATATTGTTCCAGTAGAAATAGAGATTTTAATTTTCTTTACGTGTTGAGATTAACAACTGTTGAATATCTGTCATGAGCATTGCAGCATTATATGGTAAACTTATTATTATTATTATTATTATTATTATTAGTAGTAGTAGTAGTAGTAGTAGTAGTAGTAGTAGTAGTAGTAGTAGTAGTAGTAGTAGAACAGTATCTTACTACCCGTTCTGGCTATACGCACTCGCGCTAATGTGTAATGGTAGGGTGATTGTGAGATGAAATGGAGGACCTACAGTTTAACGTGGGATCCGAACCACGGTGGAGGCCTGGCATTCCACACATTCACAAGTTGTTATTAATACACGTCTTGTCAGAGGTGAAGGAAGGGTTTGGCAATAAGATAAATCTGTGCCGGGGCCGAGGATTAAACCCCGGACCACCAGCAAAGAAGTTTGACACCTTAACCCTAGACCGCCAGGTCACCTGTAAACTTTTTTTTAAATTAAAAGAAAAGGTTGTCATTAAATTCCAGGACACCCTTGACAAAACACATTTTGTATATGAAGAAAGTGATAAAACATACTAGATCGTATTTTAACAATCATTGAAATGAAAATATATAATTTGGTTAAGTCAAAGATAAATAAGGGTATTTATTTAAAATGTCTTTCCAGATCCAATAAATTAAATTAGCATACTACCTACAAACTAACTTACTTATAAAAAAAGAGTAAATATCCAAGATAAAGCCAGTTACTTTTATTCGCGCACTCCATCTCTTTACCTTTTAGGATTAAACACAAATCTAAAAAAATATAGTAGGGATTAGGAAGGAAGCCTATAGAGGACGCGTGTACCCGAAATTGTGTGGGAGAGTGGCCAACCATTTATAAAAAACTCAATATACCCTTCATGTATTAATTATATCCGTGATCTTTCCGTTAAGCCAGGGAGCAAAAGACTGATGCCTTTGTACACATACCCACTGATTTTCACTGAGTTGGTTTTCCATCCTTTTTTCATGCCAATGTAGATATATTAAAAAAACCTATAAAAAACTTTCCTTTTCCTTGTACATTAGATTAGGTCATTATAAGTTTAAGGAAATAATAATAATAATAATAATAATAATAATAATAATAATAATAAAATAATTTCTTTTAGAGAAATAATAATAATAATAATAATAAAATAATTTCTTTAGAGAAAGAAGACTTTTAAAACAGGTGGATGGAGAAAATTTTCTATCAAAACGTAATATTCGTAACTTTAAAGGATTATATAGCTATAGTAGGATTCTAGTAGGAAAAACTGTGTCTGAAAGCTGCAAAAGCTACTAAATTAATTTTAATTTATTTATTCATAGTTAGGTCTTTCGAAACTGTACATCAATACCTATTAAATAATATTAATATTATAGTAACATTTTTTTAAATATTGGCCACAAAAAATATGTTAGTATTTTCTAAACGGTCTTACTACCAAAATCCTACTATACTCACAAAAGAAGGCTTTCAACAAAACGTACGGGTATACCCGTATTATGTCATGTTAGGTTTCATACAATTTTCATTGTGCGAGTTTTCCATTGTAAATCAAATCAATGTGTTTATTTTTAACTTGTCAATGTATGAACTGCACTTCAATCGTCACATTTTTGCATAGATGAAGTAAATAAAGCACTTATAATTAAAATTAACTGTTATAAACAGTTAATAGCCCACCAAATCACAGATTGTAGCGAAGAGATGCAGCGTGTAACGTGTTTGTATACAAACTGGAGTGAGTCCATCAGCAGCAATTGCAAGGCAGTTGTTGAATACTCAATGCACAGGCATAACCTTCTTTCTGATACTTCGCTCATATACGAAGCCTTTAAATTTTGACTATACAGAAAGTTTTTTAACTAAGCCCACGTGACTTGAAAACAATAGGCCGGTATGTGTGTCAAAAAAAATGTCGGTTTCTATTTGTGGTATTTAAAGTGCACTTTCTGAACCAACCGATCATATCAGCAGACAACTTACACTCTAAATTAATTTTAGAATAACCTGCTTCGGTGGTCGCATGGCTTAAGGCGACACTCTCCCAATAGACTAGACAGCAGATTATGGGGAGATCGAAGTTTGAATCCGAGTGTAATGTACTGAGGTGTTTTTTTTTTTGCCTAAATGGTTTTACATCCTCCCTCCACAAAACTATAGGTAGACTTCCTATAAATTCAACCTTTCTCATCCCTAACATATAAGCGTAATTAGTACATGTTCCTGCATATAACCCGAATGATTGATAAAAGCTGGTGCTAAAAAAATAGATTCTAGAACAGATATCAGATGGCCATCAATTCATCATCCTTGTGAAAGGGGAAGAGACAATTTAACCAATGGTAAATGCTCTCAGCCATGCTGGGAACTGAAACCGGGACTTCTATTTCAATAGCCATTTGAGCTACCTACTTAGCTAAGGAGTCTGATAACAAACGAGTTAAGTACCTTGTTGTCAACTCGCTAACCTGTGTCTTAGATTGGCTCTTAAAACTGCTTTTAATTAAAATAGCAATTATAATATTAAATCAACAAATAATATTACGATTTGTTAAAGGATCAAAACCTAAATGTAACAAAATAAATTTTACATCAATAAAAATAAAGTGTTTAATATTGACATTGAAACTACACCCTTAAAAATTAGTAATATAATTAATTGTTTTTCTATGTATATAAAAAACTACTAATATATTATGATTGGTTTAAAACAAGATCGCTTATTTGATATATACGAGGATATTTTTTACTATCTTACTTAGACCTATTAATAAAAAAATGTGTTGAGAGTTTTATCTATTTCTATTTGGATATTTAACATGCACTTTCTAAGCAAATTGATTTTATCAGAACATATTTACAAACTAGCCTAGCACCAATCCAGTAGGTGGCTATGATACATTTCTGACCATGCCAGGAATCGAGTCCGGGATCCATAGATCAATAGGTGCTAATCAATGCTATCAAACTGAGATAAGGTAAATTTATTTTCCCCACCTGGTCTTATTACCTGTCCAGGATATATGCCCTTTAATTGCGCTAATAGGGTAAGTATAAAGAAGATATAAGCGTGGAAGGAGATTGGGAAACCATTTAGGAAACGTACATTCTAGCCATGTAAGAAGAATGTCGAGGTAAAGGATGCCTAGGAGGATGTTGGATACGGTGGGGGGGGAATTAGTAGGCTGAGAGGAAGACCAAGGCACAGATGACTGAAGGGATTAAGGAGGAGTGTGGAGGGAAGAGGAGAAGACTAGGCAAGGTGGAGGGAGAGAGGTGGTGGAAGGAAAGGAGGCTTTGGAGAGGCTATATGTTCCAATCAGACCCAGCCATTGGCTGGAAGATTTTCATGGTGATAATGTTGATGATAATGATGATGATGACATTCTAAGTACCCATGACTATGATTAGAGCCCTGACCTTCCTGTCATCAGTAATCTAGATTATGTGCGCCTGATATTTAGTTCTCGTAACCACCGACGTGGGTTATACTCTATCAAACAGTTAAACAGATACATTCTCCCACGTTCAACTTTGAAAGCTACGTGACTAGAATGTTAGTGAGTGGAAGGTAGATGAATCTTCCGCACATTAATTTCATCCCATTACCTGTGTCCTTTGTAAGATTTGCATTCTGAGAGGAATGTGTCTAGTTTCCCCCCGTAAAGAAGTGAGGGAAGGTATATAGAAATAAGAAGGTTCTTGTCTTGAAACAATAAGCTACATTCAGCTTTCCAGATAAGACGAAGTGATATAGAGAGTGAGTGATTTAGAGAGTTTGAGATAAAAGGAGTTTGAGAGAAAGGGATTTTGAGAGAGAGCGAGCATTTGAGAGAAAATAGGAGTTTGAAAGAGAGAGCGAGCATTTGAAAGAGAGAGAGAGCGTTTGCAAGAGAGAGCAAGCGTTTGTGAGAGAACATTCAAGAGATAAAAAGTTCGAGAGAGAGAGCGTTTGAGAAAGAGTTAGAGAGAGAGAAAGAGTGTGTTTGAGCGATAGATAGCGTTTGAGAGAGAGTATAATATAGATAATTTGAGAAAAATTGTGTGATAGAGATTGTATGTGAGGGTAAAGAGTGTGTGTGTGGGGGATAAAGTGTGAGATAGAGAATAAGAGAAGATTAAATATGAAAGATGGTGTGCTATAGAGCATGTGTGTATGTGTGTGTTTGTGTATGTGTGTGTGTGGGGGGGGGGGGGGGGGGGGAAAAAAAGGGCCAACCGTTGAGCAAATTACACAAACTGCNGGGGGGGGGGGGGGGGGGAGAGAGTGAGAAATAGTGTGTGAGATCGTGAAAGAGATTGTCAGAGAGAGAGAATGTGGAAATATAGATGTGGTACACAACACATTACGATACTTTGAAATATTCCCTCAAAATTAAATACATATCAACATGGAAACATAACTGAGCTTACTGTATTTTTGTAAAAATGTGAAAAAATAGATGGGGTACAAAAAACATTACTTTTAAATATAATATCCTCAAAATTAAGCGGTAAAATGAAAATATAACTTAACTTATATATTTGTATTGTGTTATTATTTACTAAAATGAACATCAAAACCCATTATTTGAATGAAATAAACATCAAAACCCATTATTTGGAAAAAAAAAATAACACCAACACTCATACTTAGATAGTTAAAATGGCTATTTTTAAACATTATTCAAAATCATTTTATTATTTTTGAGCTTCTAATACAGATACATATTTTAAAATAAATTTATCAGGTGCGAAACAAAACGTAGGAAATATGTTCACGAACTTAACAACTTAACATTTTAATTTTCGAATTATGCTCAACATTATTGATTTAAATGCGAATTAACGATAACAAAATTCCAATAAAAAATAAATGTTTCCCCAGTTTAGGAATCTTAATTTAGATGTGCTATGACAGGCATCCAAGGAGAAATATTAATCCAAAGAGAAAATTGTTGTGTGTTTGGACAAACAAATAAAGATTGAGTTATTATTTTCTAGCCAAAGAGATATATTTTATTTAGAGATTTATAGCCAACTGTCATGGTTATCAAACAAAGAATGAAAACTGAACATTCTTTGTGAAAATCGGGTTTTCGTGGAAAATCACTATTTTTTTCAACATCCTGGACTCATAACCGTTAAAATGAGTGGTCGTTTGTCAAAATATTTTCAGTCATTTCCTCGTAATTTCTATTGCCAGAAACGGGCTTATTATATTTATAACTTGAGTGTAGTAACGGGGTGGGATATGGGGGTTGCCAGCTGCCTCTAAAAATTGAGATGGGTGCCTAAAGTATTTGTTCTGTTCTCCGATTCTTTAGTTTAGAGATGATCAAAACAGTTTCCCCTCAAATTACATTCCACATGTGATATGAGCATCATTGTTGACAGCACACTATAGTTTATCATTATGTATAAATAATTAATAACATTTACAAGTCACAACCCCAATTAGATATGTTTAAAAAAATACTTTAAATTGCTTTAAGAAAAACTTATTTTTAAGGAAATTTCTCGCCAATCACTATTGGGAGACTTCCTTCAAGAACCACGCCAGGTAGTCCTCTTTTCCATATATATATAAATGTGACATCTTTCAATGTGTGTACTGTATGCAAGGCAGTATCCAGCCAATAATNACCCACTAACTGTCGAAGGCTAGACAAAATTATAAATATTAAACACCTCTAAAAGCTCTCTTAAGTGCGTTTTATGGTAACACAGCCCCCTAATTTGTACTTTTACCTTAATTTTGATATTGTTTGAACCATAAATAAAGCCATATATATTTTGTTCATATAATTTCAGGGGGGTTTGAACCCCCAAACCCCCCCTTGACTACGGCCTTGACTGTATGTATATATATACTGTACACACATTGAAATGTCCTCGTGTGTCGGTGTATTGCCTCACCTCCTAGTACACAGACAAGGAAATAACATAGCTATGTAGAGTGACACGGGCAATGGTATACTGGCAGGCAAGCACGCGAAAAGAGGCATCAGGTTAATAAGGTCTTGTTTTCCTCTGACGAGGAGGTCGGGGCTTGAACCACGGCCTGGTGCTCAGAGAGTGAGTTTTTAATCCAATACCCACGCTAGTGCGAGTGCACTTTCCCTCAGTTACACCTATTATTTCTCTTATTACTTGGACTAAATATGTAATATGCCTTGTGTTGAAAATATTACTAAAGCAATTAATGGTTCAGTGAGCCGCACATACTTTCTCATCTCCACCCCATTAGAGTAATTATGATTCTGCGTATAACCTGAAAGAGTAGTAAGACGTGGTGATAAAAAAAACACTGAGCAATTTCAAAAAGAGTTGTCAGTCAGTAAATAATTATTCTTATATTAATGTTCTTGCTTAAAAAAAAGTAGCCATATAGTTTTATTTACCATGTATACTTTTGTACACTTTCATTCCCTAGATTTAAATTTTAAACAAAATTATTATTACAGCCATTACAATAAAAAAAATTACTGAAACAAATTATCAACCAAGCGATCCTTAGTTTTAAAGAAAGAATTAGAATCATTGGCGGTATGATTATTAGTCATCTAAATACCAAATTTGAACAAACCCCATCAAACCGTTATGGTTGAAGCTCCGGGTACAGACAGAGAGAGAGACAGACAAACATGGGGACAGACAACCATAGTAAGCCCAACGTTTTGAGATCAGACGTCAGGCTCCACGATTACAAAACTTTCTCTGTATTATAAAGCAGTAAGCCACGATCTCAGGATCTAATCCCGGACTGGTGCACTAAACCTGCTCTTCGACATGTAATTTAAACTGGAATTATAACTTCAAAATATAGTTGGGCCCCTTTCACTAAATACCAAATTAACGGCCTTAGGACCCGCTTCGGTGGCAACATGATCTAAGGCGCTACTCTCGCAAGAGACTAGACTTCCGATGATGGGGAGATCTTATAGCTTGTTCCCGGTCAAGTGTACTGAAGGTGATTTTTTTAAATGTTTTCCCCACTCTCTTTCCACGCAAATTCAGGTACACTTCCTTTAAATCCAACCTTCCTCATACCTAACCCATTAGCGTAATTAGTACATAAGCGTATAACCCGAATCGGTAGTAAGGCACGGCGCTAAAAAAATAATCCTTAGATCTGGTTACCGCGTATGCCAGTTATAAATAATTAAGATAAGTCTTTAATAGCCGACCAGTACATTGGCACTAAAGCTTATTTACAAGACTTTTATCCTCCATTTTCCCCTCGTGAGAACTACGAGGACGGTTGTGGTTTATGAGCTTAACTCGAGGTAAAAGCTTGGAGACGAACAGTTCTCTAAACCTTGGTTTCTAACTTTGTTTACGCGGCGTGGGAAGTAAGACTGTGGTTCTTCCTGGTAGATGGCTTTTGTCGAAAACGTGTCTTTGTTTGTTGTGTTGTATATACGTCTGCAGAGTTCACTGGTTTGTGTGAGGTACGTAATTACTCTGCTATTATATATTAGTTCAACAGCTTTGTAGAGTTAGTAAAGGTTCTTCCCTAGAGATATATGTGACCCTGAGAGCTCAATTTCTGGAAAGAGGAAAAAAACCCAACTGATGTGGCATCAGATACTTGGAATTTATTTTTAAGTTGCTATCAAGGACTGGGTTTGATAATCTAATTAAGCTATGGTAAAAGAAATTACAAAAAAAAAAAGCTAAAAATTACTTCAAACTTACAACAGAAAAAAATCAGCCAAATTTTTTGAACGAAAACGTGGGAAGAATGCAAATGAATAGATCAAACTAAAATATACCTGCTTCGGTAGCCGCATGGACTAAAGTGTCACACTCACGTTATACTAGACTGACGATTACAGGAATATCGGGGTTCGCATCTCGGTCGGCTGTGCTGAGGGAGGTTTTTCCAAAATAGGTTTCCACTCTCCCTTCACGCAAATGTGGGTACACTTTCTCTAAATCCCACCTTACTCATCCCTAACTTATCAGAGAAATTAGTACATATTCGTATGACCTAAACAGGTAGTAAGACACTTTGCTAATAAAAACTAAAATAAGTCTTTATACAATAGAAAATGGTGGGCCTACCTTGAATCTCACTAAACACCAACACTGAGTTACAAATACCTGCGCAAGAAGCAACAGATAATATGCCCATCCACCAAAATCTTTCTATCTTAGTTGCAGTGCTTCACCAAGAAAGTGACCTCTATGGTTGAGACCATTCAAAATACTACACCTCCATGGTTCAGAGCATTAGAAATATAACCTCCATGGTTCAGAGTATTAGAAAGCCAACACACCTATGGTTCATACCATTGGTAATCCAACACATCCATGACTTAGCAGGTCATTCGAAATCCAACCACAATGGTTTAAACTATTCAAAATCCCCCATATCTTTGGTTCAGACCATTCAAAATATGACTGCTAAAGCTTAGACCATTCTAAATACGATCTATATGCTTTAGAACCTTCAAAATTCAACCAGCATGGTTCGAAACTTTTTAAGTCCAACACATCCATGGTTCAGTCCCATTGTAATCCGATCCCCATGGTTCAGAACATTAGAAATTCATCACATCCATGTTTCAAGCCATTCGTAATCCGACCTCCAAAGGTTCAACTTATAAAATACCTCTATGGTTAAGACCCTTTGAAACCCAACCACCATGGTTCAGACCATTATAAATCCAACACATCCATGGTTCGAGTAATCCAGAATCCAACCTCTATGAATCAAAACATTTGTAATACAGCATTTATATGGTTCAAACCGTTCGAAATTTGACCTCCAAATTCAGACTTAATCCAAATGACGGTAAATTAATACTGCTAGAAAATAAAGGGTTTGTTTATTAATACCCTAACACAGTATTGCTCTATAAAACATATATATCTTGTAGCCTAAAATCATTTAAGATAATTTTGATCAAGCTCTCAATTTTGTATCCGCAGCGGAGAAGATATTTGAGCCGGTAAATAGGTCAGACGCTACCCTTCAATCAATACATCTTCCAGTCTTTGAGAAAACTGAAAACAAAGACGCAATAATACCGATATTTGAACCAACGAAAAATCCACACAGCAATGTACGGTAAAAACTTGGTTATGGGAGATCTGAAGGCATTGTTTCTTAAACTTACAATTTTATTTTTACGCATATTTCTACCCGTCCAGGCTATAGGCATTTAATTATACTAATGGGGTAGGGATGAGGAAGTTATAATTTAGAGAGAACGTATTAGAATTTGGGTGGAGGGAAAGTTTGATAATATTTAGGAGGCCTTCAGTACCTCCTTGACCTTACCATCACTGGTAAACCGGGTAAATGAGTTGACATTTATTTCACGTGGCCATTGGTCTAGCATTAATATTTTACTATTAACAACTAGACAAACAAAACTGAACCGTTTATTCTGATGTTGGTGGTGTTGGTGGTTGTGGTGCTGGCTCATCTATCTACACGTTTTTTATCGAAAACATATTTTGTTTGTAATAAACTAGCGCAATTCAATCAATATTGGTCATGAACACGAATATATGGCTATTTTTATGAATATAAATAATAATTTGTAGATTCAAACTATAGAGATTCAATGTGAAAATTCTAATTATGTCGAAACCATCAACGACGAGCACGTACACAAATAAGTCAGTCTCACTATGCCTGGTTTGCCGGTAGTGGGAAGGTAAGGGTTCGAATCCCGGCTGGTTGAACTGAGCTAGTTTTTACTAAATGGTTCCCCACTCTCTCTCTACATGGAAACGCGGGTATATTTCATCTAGATTTTACTTCCCTTATTAATGTAAATATATAGACTTCTCGGAAAGATAGTAAAAGAGGGTAGACTTTTCTTTAAAAGTAAATATCAATTCTTAATAATCTATCATTAGCAGAAGTTTAGTTTAAAAGTGAACAAACGATCAAGTTTTCTTCTAATTAGCTTAACATAAAGTTTGAAAAAGCTTCAACTATCTGAAAGATTTATTAAAATGTTTTGCTATATAAATCATTTCATCCTTAAATTCACTCTATTTTCAATTATTTGGAGTGAAATAAATGTTACATTTGTTCAGTGCTACTATATATATATATATATATATTCTGAAGGACAAAACCTTTTTAGGCTCGACTCAGACATTTCAATGAATTTGTCTCAAGATGAAGAAAGCTTTTAATACCAAACCTCTGTATTTATTAAAGCTGCATTAACTTCTCCAAAGCATCTTATTTAAAGGAGGCAACTTTTGGTGTCATAACCATCACCGAAGGGAATACACACTAGAGGAAGCTTAGTTCATCATGAGGGAATATTACTCCTCTGCAAACAGCTTCTTTCTTCAATCTTTTCCACCAGTGGAATACCGTACTTTGAAACTTTTCTAATTCCAACTAAAATCCTCCCAAAAGTCTTCTTCTTCAGAACAGAGTCAATACTAGATAATGTAAATACTTAAAATACAAGTCTGAAATAGCTCTTAACATTTGCAACAGATTTATGTTTTTGGAGGTAGAAAAATATAAACTTTTCATAGCGAATATATTTATGTGTCTATTTTTTAATGTGTACAAAGAGAGCAAATTTGAATAGTTGTCAATTATTTACCATTATAAGATTAAGTAATGGCGTAATGCTATAAGCAGCTTATTTAATCTAAGGGGGCAGGGTGAAGAAGACGAGTTTTAGGGTGGAGTGGAAGAATACGCGAGTTAGAGCCTGTATTTTTTTTTTCAAGTTCTTATAGAGAAAAAAAAATGGCGAAGAGTAAAGTGAAATACGCAGATGGCTTGATAGTACTGGCGAAGGAAGAAGAAGAGCTTTAAACTAATATGAAAAAAACTAGTTGAAACTATAATAAGAGTATGGAATTTAAATTAACATCGAGAAGTCGAAGGTAATGAGGATATTTCAGAGAGGAAAACCACTGAACATTGCGCTGAAAAATCAGCAGCTGGAAAATGTGGAACATTTAAAATATTTAGTAAGTTTAAATAAGACAGACGCACATTACACATGGATATTAAGTCGAAACTAGAAATGGCCAAGACTATTTTCAACAATAATAGGATGCTACTAATCAGAAAACTGTACCTGCAGTTGAGGAATAAACTGGTTAAGTGTTACATATGGAAAATGCTGTGATTAAATTCCGGTACACCCTTGGCAGATATTCAAAAACTGGTGAAGTCACCATGTGAAGAGAATTAAACTCTATGTTTTTACTGGAGAAATATTATATTCATTTTGTCCAAAAAGGTTTTGCTGTAAAAACTGCTAAAATACTGACCCTTTCTCGCGTTACCTATGACCTAAAACAAGGAAAGGAGACTAAGTTTCAGGATCTAAAAAAAAAAAAAAAAAAAAAAAA